>JAVTVY010046319.1:0-20644 GCA_036873755.1 Hanleya hanleyi | reverse complement strand
AGAAGCAGTGTCCCAGGACATCCAAATCCAGACCTGAATGCCCGACGGACAATTAAATGCAGATCTTAGTGTCTTGGCACACTTACGTCTAGACGCGAGTGTCCCCCGGACACTGAATGCATAAGGCCACCGTTTCCGTCAATATTATTAGGCGACATGCCCTGTATTACGAGAGGTTTATTACTAGATGTTGAACAGTATCGGTAGCGATCTTTCTGAAACCATGGAGATGTCATTTATTACCCCTCAAGCCTTTTTATCTGGGAGTAGTTGGGTCTGGGAGCTTTTGAACTGTAGCTTTTGAACTTTGGAGGTGGGGCTTGGGAGGACTGGAGCTTGAAACTTCGGAGGGGGAGCTTTGGGGAACTGGAGCTTGGAACTACAGAGCTGGAACTTGGAACTTGGGAACTTGGAACTAGGGAACTTGAGAAATTTGAAACTTGAACTAGGGTATCCCGTCTTGGACTGAGTAATTCTGTGTATGGTTTGATTAAGCTTAGGTTGGATATATAAATCACACAAGCAGTTAGCTGCTAGAATCGACCTCTTATTTCATGACACACCTGACAGAATGACACGAATACTTTCAAGACATAATGCGACGAGTGACCTTCCTCAAGACCACGATCCGTCTAAAATGCCACTTCTTGCCTCGACATGAACTGTTTATGTCGATACGAAATTACTTAAAGGAATTGAACGCAACATTAATAGGTTGGTAAAAACAACACCGGCGTACCGACAAGAAGACCCCATCTAGATACCAGATTCTGGCACTGCCGAGAATCATCAGTTGCATATCTTTGGCAAATCAAACAGGCTGCTTCATATAGTATGCGCTCTTTCAGCTCCTTAGTCCAGTAAATATTAAAACTATTTATATGGTTGAGTACGAAGAGAACAGGAGAGCTGAAACTTTCTGACTTTCACGAGAATTTTTTTTGTCGTCACTTGGAGACTATCTGCATAATCCTATGTACAAGGGATCATGGGAAAATGAGTCACAAATTATCCCTAGAAAATTGTGTTTTCGGTCAATTCTGTTCACTTTTCCGTATTTTTCTGGCATAAAAGAGCATAAAAGTTATTTATTTTGCCAAAACTAATTATTTTCGGTCATATTAATTAGTTTTTGATATAAAATATCAAAAATTTCGATAACTTCACTGTGACGTCATGATGGCGGCCATCTTGAATTATGAATTATTTTGCATTCCGTTACAGAGTTTGACTCAAATATATGGTATGGAGAGTTTCAGCCTTCTAACCCAAGAGATATCGAAAATAAATACTATCATTGCCTTGTTGAGCCACTTTACTTGATGAGGCCTAATACTGGACAACTATACCTAGGCGACGGACAACCCTTAATACGACTTAGTTATAATCGCGAGAAAGCCTGGACAACCACTTCTTTCGTCGGACAACGTATCCCGGGATATAGCTGTTCATGGACAACCTATCCTAGTATCAGTTGCCCCTGGACAACTCACCACAGTATATGTTGTCCATAGACAATCTGTCCCAGTCATTTTTGTCCGACGGGCAACCACTAATCAGGACAACATTCACCGTCACACCGGTGTGCCTAAAGTGATAAGCCGTACGCGGCACGAACACTCCATTGTCCAACTACGTTGGTATATCATCTCCATGCACTGTACTATGGAGTGTAAACGAGACGATAGCGGTTTGGTACCAAATTGAACCATATTTGCTGTAATGGTATCACCCGTCTATGTACACGATGTTATAAATAACGGGAAACCGTTGTGTAATGTTATTTTGGAGAGGCGGCTTAATGATGCGGAAATCGCTGACGGGAAGGTGCTGCTTATCGGAAATCAGAAGACATTTCTGAAAAACTCTGAATTGGTCTTCTTCCAAAATTTTCAAAATTTTTACTTAGCTCAGTTTGTGTTAGTGTTAGTAAAGGTTGGACGCATCAGGATAGAGAAAATGACTGTCTCATATGTTGATTTAGATGCATGAGGAAGTTCACGTCATCAAATATGGAAGGCTGGATCCCAGAAATTCTCCATGCAGACCAGTTTTGTCCTTTTCTGCTTCGATGGTAGAGAGAGAGAGAGAGAGAGAGAGAGAGAATTAAGGTTAATGTCGCCTTCAGCAATATTTCAGCTATATAGCGACGATCAAACAAATTCTAAGTACTCAAGACAATAACTTAGTAATCCAACACATTAAAACTTACATACATTAATACTTATGTAACAAACCGATTTCTCTCAAATAACCCAAGACACAGTCCTCTCTCATCCGACTAAAAAGATCTTCCAAAGTAGTCTCTTGATAAAAAGAATCTCTTACAATCTTGAAATCTATACTGTCGAAAAAAATATGTTCCACTGTGAGATCTTCGTGGCATGGAATACACCTTTGGGATTGGTTCTTTTTTTATAGTGAGGTGGCTTAGGGCCATATTTTGGGAAGATCGTGACACGCTGGACCAAAGCACCAAACTTGGCACATCCATCACTCGAGACATATAGAACAATATCAGAAGGGGTGCCCGTTGCCCTGGGCTCTGTGATGCCCTCTGGCTCCCAAAAGGGCATCTGAGGGGCAATATTGTTATTCAAAGAATAGTTAGCCTCCCAACAGCTTCGTTATTTTAATTATCCTTAAGGCTGGAAAGCTGAAACTTACCACTCTGCATCACTGGTTCAAGCGCTACCAGAAAATGTCACAAAATCCAAGATGGCGGCCATGATGACATAATTTTTTAAAAATAAGCCATTTTGTGGACGATTTTTTCCGAGCCGATTTTTCCAATTTTTTATTTGCGCAATTTTCTTCGCTGAAACTGCCTGGTTAATTAGTAAATACTCATTTAATCGAGTAAAAAATACTTTTGAGTACTTTTACGGAAACAAACACATTAATTTTGAAGGAAGACGAGGAAAACAGAAATTTCCAGTTACACCCTAATGTCATCCATTTTTAATTTACTCATGATGCTCTGCTCTAAGTATTATGCTACAGGCTCAAAATAACTCCAATATCATAAGCTATAACTGCGCTAAGTTACAGCTCTCAACATTTCTTCATTTTGGAGCACCAGGGAAAAGTTCTCTGAGAAGGAAATGGAGTGGATGAAACCACCTAAACCAATTAAGTTTGCATAATCGCCT
This sequence comes from Hanleya hanleyi, assembly GCA_036873755.1. Taxonomy (NCBI): domain Eukaryota; kingdom Metazoa; phylum Mollusca; class Polyplacophora; order Lepidopleurida; family Hanleyidae; genus Hanleya; species Hanleya hanleyi. The sequence continues at coordinate 17,492 of JAVTVY010046319.1, read as the reverse complement.
GTGTAAAAGGACACAATCACCCGTTATGCATGTAATTCTTGACAATTCAGCTTTCCATCTCGTGAAATGGAAAAAAAGATAGAAATGCTCAAGGCTGGCCAGGTTAGTTTTTCTGGATATTCTTGTATTTACCAGGTTTACCCCATGTCGAATTGTCCACTCCATCAGACGTCCTCGATGCTCATCCATTAACATCCGATGAGTTATTTGTTTGAGCTGATCTGTCATCAGAGCTCCCGACCTAGCATATCTAATTCCGCTTAAGCCGGTGCTAGGAGCCGTGTGGATACTTCATAATCTCCATATGAACCGTTACAATAAAAGCGCGGCTGAGATACTAAGGCTACGTCCGAGAATCCACCGTATTCGCGGATCTGCATGTTTGGTGCAGAGGGAAGCTTTCCTGTTGAGTCATATGGTTGCTTTTTAGTTGCCAGATGTAGTCAATTTCTCCCACCTCTTGCTTATCGCTCCAATTTCAATCTTTCTACTTTCAAGTTTGAGAGATGAATAGCTGAATTAACAAGTGTTACATGGGCCGGGGACTCGTGTTTAGTTCTACGCGTCTCTGTGTGTTCATTTGTGGCCACCGTATATAACCACAGTTTTGGACGGGAGGATATGAAAATTCATCTGAAGAGTGTGTGGGTGAACCTAAAAATCCTAAAAGAGCATCTTACATCTGTTGGAGGCCGGAATTTTTTTTCTAGGAGGCCGTGAAATAACTTGGTGATAGCTAAAAGAGCTATATGATCAGAGAAGGGACTCTAAAACGAAGAAGAAATCAAAAGGGCATTCAACCCCCATACATACAATTCACACGTTTTTGCACTGGTCGAATGTTCATGAAACTTTGCCAGAATGGCTGTGGGATTTCCAAGGGTGAAAATAGGATCCCGCAATCTCTTGTTAGCCAATAGGCTGTCAAACATTTTCAGGATAGCTAAAGGGTCCTGAGAGAGTGAATAGACGCAGGAAAGGGATCGGAAAGTGCATTTAACGCCCATTGAGGGACAGGAACATAAAATTAACATTAAAATAGCACGCGTACTTCTATCCATCGCCATTGACATGATTGGGAGTGCTTAGGACGATTTCAGGTTCAGAGGCAGATTGGGGGAGGGCTCTAAAACTACATCTAATATATTCCACTGGGTGCCAAGACCATTACATTTACATGTGCATGGTTCAGCACCCGTGCATTCCTCTCATCATATGCCGCTTGTGCATATACACGGTACGAAAAATGATACTGATTAGGGAGGATCCTGTGTTCAATTGTTATTGGTGGATTCAGCTCTACCCTCGCCCCTCCCCTCTCTTCCAAATGAACTTTTCTCTGGTGCTCGTAACTGTTTAGAGCTAGAACCTTGTGTCTTTATAACAAATCAAATTAGGGCCATTTTATTTTTGGAAAAGAGCATCATGGGTAAATTCAGATTTGACGACAGAGTGGTGTAGCTTGAAAATTTTTGTTTTTGGAGTATTTTCTTCAAAATTGTTGTATTTTTCTACGTAAAAGTGCCCAATAATATTTTATATCACATCAGATGATTATTTACTAATTTATAAGGCAATTTAGGCGAAGAAAATTGTACAAGTAAAAAGTTTGAAAAATCAATCAGAAAAATCATCAATAAAATCGCTTATTTTTATAATACGACGTCACTGTGGCATTATCATAGAGGCCATCTTGAATTTTGTTACATTTTCTGGTAGCACTGGAATCAAAGATATAGTGTGGCAAGTTTCAGCTTCCTGGCCTCAAGGATAACGAAAATAATGGAGCTATTGATGAGCTATCTATTTTTTCATTGGTAATATTTTTCCTTAGATGCCCTTTTGGGGGCCAGAGGGCGTCACACGATCCAAAGTAATATTATTCTGTATACCTCAAGTGATGGATGTGCCAAGTTTGGTGATTTGGTCCAGCGTGTCACGATCTTTTTGCTAAGCCACCTCACTATTAGTAAATGTTCGTGAGTTAGTCGTGTATGGCCAATTCTTCATCGCCTGATCATGGTTTGATCAAAACATTTCTGACTGTTGAGTATAGCCTACATTTTTTTGAACTCATTAAGTTTGTTATTATTCACAGCATCCCATAAAGATTGAAACAACCGTCTCACCTACATGTAAATACAGATAGAGGGTCTGCTTGTATATTAATATGTGTGTGAATGTATCAGCGACAATATCTGCTGTGTGAGCTAATAATCTTGTAACCCGACGTTCAATATACTATCTATCTATTTATCTATCTTTTCCATTCACTTTTGAGCCAGCTCTCCAAACTCAAAATCGAAGCGAAAGTGCACTTTTTACAATAGACTGGACTCTTATCATCTGTTCGTTCGACAATTTCCATTGTGAATAGTTTCCTCGAAATCGTACATGTATACATGCAGAAGTTCATGAAAACTGAACTTCTGATACATGGGTTACACGTCATTTTGGCTGAAGTGCGATCTGTCTATATTAAATTGTGAACGTTTTCAACTGACCAAAATGAATGCTCTCTCATTCCGTGTTATTCTGCAGTGTGAAATTGGTGACTTGAGGACCGAATGAGATAATTGGTTTTATCAATGAGCTTATTATACTAAATTGCACGGGATATTCCTACTATCCTATTGATGTATTAGTTTGCTGTTGAGTAGTCATCGTCAATGAAAACTCAGATCGTGTGCTCATGTAGTTGCTATCAATTATACGGACGAGAGAATATTATTTAGGCCATTTTGGTATCAAAAGTCCCACTAGCATTGATCGCGTTTTGTCTTTCATTTTCGGTGGAATTGCCTAAGACAGTCATACAGGCAGTAAAATTTGATTCGATGAGCAATATTCAGGTTAGGGAAAACTTCTCTCTAAAAATGGAGGTAAAAAAGGTCGTTTTGTCCAATAAATTCAATGATATATCGAAGATAGAAACATCCGCCATAGGCGACCATGCATATATTTATCCGCATTAGATGGTATTGAAAAAAAACAAATTGTCGTCTATCTAATTTGCATAAGAATAGACGACATGTTTTGTTATCTGTTAACAATCAGACTATGCACACTTTCATTGGAAAACCACTGTTCCGGCATGTAACAATATTTAAAGTAAGTCGCCTGAAAATTTTGTAGCGTTATGATGAATAAGTCAAAAGTTATCAAGCAAGAACGACCTTTTTTACCTCCATTTTTAGAGAGAGGTTTTCCCTAACCTGATATTGTAGAGCCTTCGCTGAACACGAGAGTCCTTCGATATCACCCGTACAAACACTGCTATTAAGATCGGGTATTACTGGTGTGTTACCTGGAGCCGATTAAGCTTGATATTTGAACCTCATTGTTATATACGCTTCACACGGCGTTCTAATCAACACACACAGTTCAATCCCTTCTCGTATGGAACCGTAATTAGCAACTCAAGTCACCATGTATTTTTTTGTTAGTGTGATCTTTACTCAGGCACTGGCGATGGGATGCATAAATTCTAAAATCCGCACGCGATACTTGTTTGGTCCATTTTTTTAACGTCGAGTCAGATGTATTGTCACCAACCACATTCAACAAGCGGAAAATCTGTATCCAATTACAGGCATCAGGAAAATTCTGACTTTTTCCCCGCACGCGAGAAAATTTCTCGGATTTTTTCACTCCGATCTCTTTCACTTCACTTGTACCATGCTGAATTCCAGAGGTATAATGAACACGAGAATAAGAGTGACGTTGGGTAATTGTTGAAAAACCATTCAGCCTGAACCGCTTCCAAACAGATTGAGGTACATTGAATTGCTAGACAAAATACCTGAACTTAATTGATGAAAGTGTAAAGTTGGCGAAACATGAACACTTGTTGTGACTGCGTCCGCAGCGATGAAAAACTTGCATCTCCGAAGTCCAAACAACATAGCTATTATATGACCATCAATGGTTTTCGTAGACTCGCCCAAATGGGGGACAGTAAGCAAGACCTTTCGAAAGATTCGTTTCCCAATTTATCGTTCTAATGGTGCGATTAAACTTTTTCAGCAGTTTGATAGTTCCAATTTGTTCTTGTTCACATCCAATTGCCCACAATGTGTAAAGTTCGTTAGATAATTTACGTAACCGAGTTCAATTCCCAATTCACCAGCAACGTAGAAAAACTACAACAGTTGTGAATTCCGAGCAAACCCTTAAATGCATTGGCTAAGTGAATTTTGTCGTGCTTGAATAAAGAGTACTATCATGGTGAAAGACAGATTGCGGTGTCAATGACATTGATACAGTACCGGTTTTCTCGAGTGAAAGCGAGCGTATCTCTCCATTGTCGCAAGTTGATGGTAAACAAATCTCCACATAGGTAACGATGATTGATTGGTTACAAACGGCCAAAGTGCGTAATTCCGGGTGCGGTTAGAGAGAAATGATGCTACTTAGCTTGAATTTTGCCGATGAAATGGGTTGTTGATAGGAGGAATCGAGAATGCATAGCTTCAGATAAGCTTGCTTTTCATATCTTCAGACATATTGACAATGAAAAAGTTCAGCATCAATCCAGTAAATGGAATGTTGTACGAGGTTAGCTATAATATATGTCACTAACATAGAGTAAAATATTCCGTTAACATCTCTAAAATAACTCCATAGACTTTATTTACCAGACAGTAAAGATACCATTATTTCAAGCTGGCATGAAATAAAATAATATAAAAGAAAGCTAGGATAAAAGCGGCCACCAATGTTCGATGATACTGACAAAGCCCAATACTGTTTATATCGTTAAACTCGTATCACTGACCGGTATTTTTTCCAAGCCAGTGCATAGTATAATATATCTCCATCACACTTCGACTACTCTTCGGCTGCCCATATGAACACCCTTTCAGCGAACAATCCTAACATAGGCTACACTCATCTGAACCATGATCAGGCGATGTAGAATCGGTCAAACACGAATAACTCACGAACATTTACTAAAAAACGAGCCAGTCCCAAGGTGTATTCCATGCCATGAAGATCTCACGGTGAAACATATTCTTATCGGCCTAATCCCAATCGATGGGGTTGTTGTGAACACACGGAGAAATGTACAAATTTGACAAATGTGGCCACATTTCTCTATAGAGAATGTGGAAATGCATTTCTCTATAGAGAATGTGGCCACGTTTCTGAAGAATCGATTTCCATTAATAAAGAACTGAGAATAGTAGATCCAGTGATTTACAAGTGCGCCAAAGCGAACCCCAAACACAAGTCATTTGAAAATCAGAAAATCAGAAACGTGAGCTAATTTTCTTACCGGTTCACATGCGGTCTATAGGCTATACCGACAAAAACCGTTTCCCGATGTCTTTACACTTATTTGATAGTGACGCAATCTTGTCCAATTGTTATATTGACAATCGTGGATGGGAACTATTTACTATTAAACAGTATCATAAATGAATGAAAAGTCGGGGGGAAAGTTGTGGAAATGCAACGGTAACGACAAGCATTTCGCAGCAGGCATGCAAATGTTTACAGTTTCAGCAGATATCAACTGTGCTCCGATTGACTGGAAGCTAGCAACCACGCCTACATTTTCAGCATTTCAGCCAATCAAAGCGCTTGTTACATTTTTTATAAACAAGAGGTTTATATCCGGGCATTTTTTATATCTTGGTCAACAACAACACACGGAGAAAACAGAATGGTAAATGCATTTTTCTTTATGAAATAGAGTTTTTTTTACTTATCCGTGAATCGTTTCCATCCATCAGATGCCCAGCAACGTGTAGAAATCAAGCATGGACCATTGATGATTTCATTCACGTAGTTTCGAGACGTGAACTGGAAATCTTCAATGCATGAATGTTTTTCTCATTTTGAAAGACATCGACATCGTAAAATGTGGCCACATTTGTGGCCTCTTTCTCTTATATTTTACATGATAGTGTTTTATTATTTATCATGGAAAATGGTTCTACTGAAATGTGGCCACATTCTCTATATGTGGCCACATTTATAAAATGTGGCCACATTTTTTTTATAGAGAGCATGTCCAGAAAAACCCTGCCGATTGGGATTAGGCCTTCTTATCGAATGCATAGATTTTAAGATTGTAAGAGATGCTTTTTGTCGAGCGACTACTTTGGAAGATATTTTTAGTCGGGTGAGGGAGGATTGCATCTTGGGTTATTTGAGAGAAATCGGTTTGTTGTATAAGTTTTAATGTGTGTATGTTTTAATATGTTGGATTACTAAGTTATTAACCTGAAAACTTAGAATTTTGTTTGATCTTCGCTATATAGCTGAAATATTGCTGAACGCGACATTAAACCATAATTCTCTCTCTCTCTCTCTTACAAGAAAAATACTCTTACACCCAAGATGGTCTTCTAATTACGCGGAGTATATAGAGTATAGTCTGATCGGAGCTCTTCATCGCGTGGTCATGATATGAAATACATCCAGGATCTCCGAAGTAAAATGATGGAATAGCTCGGATGGAAGGAATCTAGTTTCATGGGCAAAGGGCGGGACAAGAATACATGTATTACAGCTTGCGTATGATATTACCCAGGAGTATTTCGGTCACATCCTTAAGTAGTCGAGTACATTGTAATATTGTGAATATAAATCTCCCTTGGGATTTCACATTATGTGACAATCTTTTATGTGAATCAGCAATTAGATCATTTAATGTGACCATTGCATTTATGTATTATTTACACTTGAGAATGCATTAATGTAACACAATGCCATCAAAATACATATAACTCGACATAACATTGATATCATTCATTAATACCGTAAAAAGTGTATTATCCCCGCCCCCTGTACAGACCTTTTGGTCTTTGATATATATGTAATTGTAATTGATCCAGGCACAATTAATTTCCTGTATATGTAGCTATCAAGCGCACCGGCACAGCGTTTAGATCTGCAATTCCTCTTAGCGAGACGGCAATATTCCACCATGGCAGAATTTTCGGGAGGATTGATAATATATAACAAGACAGCCGCTCCTGTTCACTATGTGAAAAGCATGTCGAGAAATCCACGAGATAATACTTCAAGAACTCGAACAAGACCGGGATTTCACGCACGATTTCCCCACTGAGGTATGCCACCCACTCAGCTGAAGTGATAAAAATATTACTCCATAGGGGTATAAGTGCCGTGTTCCAGGTTAACTTCTTGGATGTTAAGAACCACATCATAAAAAAACAAATTGGCGTGTAAATTTTGCAACCCAGTTGCCCCTACATGGGTATCGATGTGCACCCCATGGATGTTTTGTCGAGTTTGCATCCCCTTTACATCCATTTTGAGTGCATACAAGCATCAACATAAATCTTAATCTTAGTCATGAAATAATATTTGGAAAAACGAAACTGTATTCTTTGACATCGACCTTTTCAGATAAAAAATACATCACTCCTCTAATTTCGGATTCGCTAGGGGTTATCATGATGATGATAATAAAAGTCACAATAAAAGACATATTCTAAGGATAAATTCGTTATGAACGACAGCGGGATACTGAATGTCGTACCGACGCTCGTATTGCTTGACGTACAATATCTGTTATTGAAACACATTTTCCAGATGTGAATATCGTGTGATGTTTTGTGCTCAACTTTTAAAAAGGAAAATTCTGGTGGAGAAACAACTTTTCTCGTTCATTTTCTTTTTCATGTGAAACAAGTCTCGAATTGGATGCTGGTACTGTTATCAAAAGCACGGATTGTGATTCTGAATTCATACTTGACAAGATGATCCACATCTGCCTAATCAATATCGTACGCGATTTTGAGTTCTTTACCACAAGAAGAGTGATTTATTCTGGTGCATAGTTTGATCTAGGCTTTGATAGTGTCTGTTGATTTCTAAAGTGCACTCTGAATTCGCACTGATAAAGGAAATGTCAGATAATAAATTCCCATTATATGAGGAGCTCAAATATCACTCAATGCCCTTGTGGGTTTAGAAGTTATGTTTAATGCACATATTATCGATTTGTACCTTTCACAATATTATTATTTTTTGGCGAATCTTTATTTCTATTAGGTTAGCAGGGGAAAGTTGTAAGACAGTACACAAATTATTTCGATAAAATACCAGCATTATGTCACATCTTGGGCATTAGAGTGCCCTTGATCAATTACATTGAGATTCGCATTTTTTTGTATTATGAGCATAGGAAGAAATGTTGTTATCTTGGACTCGTATAATGGCATGACCATAAAAGAAAAGACAACCAGAAACGTTATAAAAATGAGCAATATGAATAGCAAGCGTCAGATCCGTCATTTGTTTCTTAAAATGAAGACCGTACAAGGAAATCTAGCTATGCAGATGACAAAAAAAATAAAAAAAATAAATTGATGTAGCTGAATAATGTAATTCACAGGCGTATTGTTTATATGCTGAAGTATGAAGATATTCAGATATGACAAATTTTGGAGTCATTTTGTGGTATATTACATCAGTGGGCATGTAACATGGCCAGATAAACTCAGGGTGGGCCAAAATATCAGCGTGTGAGAAAGCTTACCACAGATATAAACTGGCGATCATACTGAATGACGATACAGATTCTACGTAGCTCAACTAAATGTTCAAGTGTATTTTCCGGTAATAGAGAAGAAAACCGTATACGTGGACGTATTTTCCGGATTATGTAATATTTTCTCTTCATAAAATGACAAAGTAAATGTACTTAGTTATCAATGCCTATTTCGATTTGGTGATAACAATTCGAATATAGACAAGAAAATTCTCTCTGGACGACGGTTGATTCCTGGATGTCCCAGGTGATGAAGGCTAATGGTTTGATGTAAATTTTAGTATGGCTGGAAACATGCAACATCTACAGACACATCTGACTCTTAACATAAATATGTTAGATATTAGACACCGCCTTTGTTACTCTAAAGTTATTCTAAACATGTTGATTACATATTTTCCCTATTTGTAGGACGGTATGGATTCAGGAATTTAGTGAGGAAGTATGTGATTGTGATTTAACGTCGCATTCAACAATCTGTCGGACATATTACGACGACTAGATCTAGTACTTTTGATAACCGGGACCCCACGGGTAGGGTTCTAATTCTGGGAACCCCATGCGTGCCGCAGTTAATCGCCTCTTATACGACAAGATGTCTATAGAGCCGAGACGGTTCTGTTTTTCCATGACAGTGAGTCGTCGAAGTGGGTATGCAAGTATCTTCTAATGAAGTCAGTGAAAATATAATAAAATTTAGTCAACACTGGATTGGAGCGGACACTGGATCGGAACTGGTGATTTGACTGTACATGTGAAAGCATTGCATTGTTTATATCGATATGTTGGTTTTCGTTAGGCGGCTACAGGTGTGCAGGTAAACTTTCACCAGGTTAAGGCGATCCCGCTCTTTAAACTGGCGGTAAAAAAGGTCGTTTTATCTCAATAACTTTTTATTTCATCTTAACAATTCGTCAAAACGTCAGGCGCATTAATTGATCTATTGTTCCTTGTCCTAAAATTAACGTGTCATTTGAAGAACCAATCAATGTTGTTTAAACAGCGCGACAGATGATTGTCCTATTATTATGCAAATTAGATATTACTACCATTTGATGCGGATATATATGTTCGTGTGCGCCTCAAAAGGACTTTGCTGAATTCATTATGTGAACTGATTTATAGAGCAAAAACGACAATTTTTACCTCCGGTTTAAAGAGCGGGATTGTCCTAACCTGTTCACTAGATGTTTGCTTCTGTTCCGTTATCCAAACTACGGTCCCAAGTGGAAGTTTGGTACCTATATGGAGTCCAATAACAAAAAAAAGCAATTTTCAGTTATTCAATAAGAGGCTTATTGTGAACAGGAGACATTTTAGACCAAGGAGAGAAATCAATATACCTCTCCACTCCTGTGACGATAGTGTTCAGGATTTAACTATCTTATATTCTATTGACGGATCGAGGTAGACATGCCGTAATGTTATGGGTCTCCTAACAACGCTAAAATGTTCGCAGAATGATAAACGATTGTTCCGGGAAAGCTTGTCGGTCTCTCACAAACGTTATAACTATCCGTCTGTTCTCTCTACTTCCCAAGTCAGACATGATCCTTTACACCATTGGGAATAGACATTTAGTTTATTTCACCGAAAAGGGGTTACGTCTTTTGAGACAGCCATATTTGCCTCACCCATAACCAAATGCAGTAGCGTGGCATATTACAACGCTTTTTTGGTAGATTACAGTTTATAGTCACCGGGAATGATTCAAACTCGATCTTCTCCTGTTATGAAACAGAAATCATAATAGAATCTTTTGAGTCAAGATTGTACAAGTATAAACGTATAAATACTATGGGTACCGTGCATCATCTATATTTCGCCGCAAGTTCTATTGTATCGATTGCGGAAGATACGAACAATTGAAATTTATCAGTGTTGACCTTTTTCCCTGTTGGAAGGATCACACTGTGTTCAACGAATCGTTTATAGCATCATTGCACGAGAAGATCCGAAGCCCTAGATTGCAAAGCAATCGATGGGTTTTGCCGAGGTATGAAAGGCGTCCCAGCGGTCGATTAGTACAAATTTATACCGATACGAAGGCTTTAGATCCAATTTTAACCAGAATATACCCGGGAATGGACAAATAAGTCAACAGAACTGCCTTGAAAAGGATTCCGTATTGGTGCGGCTTTTAAGTTCAACTCCCGCCAAACATAGTGTCTACCTCATTTCTGGAGACACATTTACGATAACTGAAAACGTTTTATGCTCACCATGGGTTGAGCGTTGTCTGAAAAGACCATTTGTTGACAAATTATGTCGTATATTTAGTACAGACTTGAACAGCATTTTAGGACTCTAGCGGTTCTAGCATTCGGTCTTTACACCGATTATTGCCAGAAAATGTCCCTATGTTAATGCAGCGGAAGGTAAACGCACTCACCCCATTCATGGACAGAGGGCTTTCTGTAGTGTAGGAAATACTGCTGCTGCCTAAAATTCTGCCCTATGTATAACACACAATACACTGAATGTTTGGATTGATGTTCTTGTTCGTTGTTGTACATGCAGCTAACGCTAATAAAAGTACGGTACCAGCTAACCCGCCTGAAGAACAAAAGCTCACAAGTTTTTAATATATCAAGCTTGTTTTGGACAAATGCTTGTTGTGGACAAAGGCAAAAATGGGCAAGGCTTTGGTGTAAGACCTCCCATTGAAAAGGAAATATCCTGGACAAAAGAGTGACAATACAACTTGCAGCAGATCCTTTGTCAATTACATTTCGTGAGTCTTACACCAAATCGTTGCCCAAAAATGTCCCACAAGTGAAATCGTGACAGATGATAGCTGTTGATGTTGAAATCAGACAATTTGCATGTGGTGTCAAGTATGGTAAAGCAATAGTTTAAAACACACGCCACAATAAGTATTAAGATTCATCACAAACAATATACATGCCTTATCGAACTCCACACAATTGTGATTCACGAAGCCTTTTAGTAGGTGAAAAATTGAGATTTCCATTGCCTGAGACGTTATTGTCAGTTCATGTATCTGAATCGTGGTTCCTGTTAGAACTACGGGGCAGTCTGGAATCAAATAAACATATTAGCTTGTTTCAATTATATTCAAATTGTACGCATATGTTAGACCACAAATCAATCTATATACCTGTTACATAGTCGGGGAACGGTGAATTGTTTTAAAGTATTAGATTACTTCTATATGGATCGTAGTAGACAAGAGCACTAAAGCGCCTCGGATGAAGCGTACACCATCTCCAGAGAAAGCCTTTCGGTCTTAATACACGTTATAATTAGGAGCCTGACACTTCTTACAGTTTATCCGTTTTTCAATCACTGATAACACGGGGAGTAACATACCTCACTACAAAGTCGTTTGTGTGTGCCAGTTCATGGAAATAGATTTATGTCTTCTTACAGGCAGACGAAGAGAACCCAGTCAAACCATGTAACTAACAAACGCCATATCTTTCATTTATGTGAACTGGATACTGTGTTTAGCAAATGAATGGTAATCAACACTCTGGTAACTGTCTCTTGTCATCAATTATTTTGAAGGGAAAAACATATTTTGTTCGACTGCTGTACATTTCATATTATTGGCATAATTAATCCCGATTGTTCCGCTCGTGGATCTGCTGTTATGCATCTGGTACAATACGATGTATATTTGATCGCCTTAACCTAGTTGTTCCATTCAGCAATAATTGCACTTACGGTATACTATTCCCAGCTTTGTTTTCGGCGTGAAGCCTATGGCTAAATGTGTCTAAATTATACATTCGTGGCACATGTAGTTTGTAAACTGGTTCGTGTTCCCAATGTGGTAAAACTTATCACCACAGTTCATTTATGTGTACAGAATTTGAGTTTAAGGGAACGTCGCTGTGTACTCAATGCGGATATTACCACACGACCAGTATACTACATTAAGCACGATGGTATCAAATGGGTTCACGATCATATCACTTTAAATTACTTAGTGGGTTTAACTAACTCGCCCAATGGTACACATAGCTTACGTACAGTTCTGTAGGCGTTACCTCTGAGAGCTTTAAATCATATAGCCAGAGATATACAACAATCTGCGTCTTCAGGAAAAATAATACCACCCAAAATCACTAAAGTATGTCAAGATATAGCGTATTTTCGGTTGTATCGTCCAGTGAACATAATTGAAACATCGGCTTTTCTTGAAACTCAATTACTTAGATAAATGACTGGACATTATTAATTTACCTCGAATCCTGAATGATCCAGAGGTACGCAGCACTGTACCAAACTATTTTAAGTTCACAGAACCTCCTTGCATGTCATATAAGTATATTAAATCTATAGCCACCAAAATATTCAATTACTCTAATGCTGTCAAGGAGTTTGACTGGAACTTATAAACGTCGGGGGGCTATAGTTGTGATTGTGAGTCGTCGAACTTTATCTATACACCCTGCAAACATGTTGTGACTGGTGATCTTGATATGGTGAGTGATAAGGACCTAAGATTACTCCTGATGAAGGGACCTAAATATAGAGAGCCGAGAAATATAAATCTGAAGGCCGACCAGAAGATAGTCCTGTCTGCTTTGGAACAGTACGTTATTGATTGGTCTAAGCGAGAAAACGTTGAACCTACAGTACTGTAATTCTCAACACCAGTGAAAGTAGTATTTTATAACAGCAACATTATGGTGTATGGATGAATATTACCAAATTCACGAAGTCATTTATGTCCTGGTATCTTTTACTCTCTAGGAGAGAGAGAATTAAGGTTTACCATCGCGTTCAGCAATAATTCAGCTATATAGCGACGATCAAACAAAATTCTAAGTACTCAAGTCACTTAGTAATCCAACGCATTAAAACATACACACTTTAAAACTTATGTAACAGCCCGATTTCTCTCAAATAACCCAAGACATTCAGTTTGATTCATATATTGTAGCTCCATAATAAAAAATCATATTTCCTGTCCTGCCTGCTTGGTTTTGGTCCTGTAATTGTCTGACTAATCATTAGTCAGGCTTGAATTTTGGACGACCACTGACTTATGAATGTCAGATCTGACGCCTGTGTTGTACATTCAGGTTGAAATACATCTGCATAATTAACAGATTCTTAACTGATGACATCTGTGAATGACTCATTCAGGGCTGCTGATGCTAGTCCAAGATCCCAAAATAAATCGGTATGACAATCAGTATAAGTAGGTGATGGATCATGACCTATTATTTACAACTGCTTTCCACCCAAAGTAGACACCGGTGCTCTATGCTGGCCTCATAGTCAGAAGTCTTCAATATATAGACTGGACTGGCGCCAAATATTCATGAATTTGCCAAAGCAAAGCAGTTTCCTATGTTAATAGTTCTCAAGCTGACAGTGTTAATTTTACTTGACACGCAATAGAATGTATAGCTTCTGAAAATCCGCCCAAAGACTTAATACTAAATAACTGGACAAATGAATTATTCTACCATTCTCTTTGTGAATAAATTCATACCTATCCAGAGATAAACGGCAGGCGGTGTATATCTGACATTATCTGATCAAGAGCGAATCTTATAGCGTAAATTCTTTGAATCATTCTATTCTAGAAGTTGAACAAACAGGTAATCAATATTTCTTCAAAACCACTTCACACTGCTTTCTCTAAAGAAGATTCTTGCTGAATAAAGAGTCAATAGTGGACACACTGAGAAAAACAAAACAATCCATGATGAAGTAGTCCATTTTATTCAAGATGTTGTTACTATAATTCCGTGTTGTGATTCCCAGTGTCTAGACAAACATATCTGATAGATATGTAGGATTCCAGTGAGTAAGAGAGTCAGTCAGGGCTCAAAGTCGCGTTTAGCAGTATTTCGGCCATATATCAACGCTAAATCTAACTACGATATGATTAGCAGTACATCCATGACAGCCATCATGTAAAGAAAATTAATCTCCCCCTCGTGGTAAAAGACATAGTACAAAATTCCTGCTGCTCACCAACTCACGGGTGGAATTCATTTATCATCAGAGTAACTTAACTTAAATGTACGAAGATGACCCTTTCTGTTGCGTTGAATTTCTTTCACATAATCTTTGAAGACGACTGAAAATTCCCACAAACGCTTTGCAATCTCTCATGAATTATGCCGCTAAATAGATATATGAAATGTAAAGCAAGGTGTGCTTTCACTTAATTGCTACTTGGTTAAAATTATTGACCGTATATGCATTTCAATCTTATCCAACAAGGGTCATCATACCATGACCTACTTTGCCTTTCGGAAAGATGAAATGTTTAGCTATCCGCACATTTTCTCTATAATTGTACAACTGAACCATATAGAAATGAGCCAGTTATGTATATATAGACGATCGCTTCTGCTTCATTTTGAGCCCATTTTCATAATTCTAGATACAATCATGGAGAAATTAAAAATAGCGACCACGAGGAGTCATCAGAAATGAGCATCTTTTTTCATATTTCGGAAACTAATTCGCGGTGTTTATACTTCAAATGACCGGTATTTTATTTCATCTATAATAATCATTCTCTAACATACGAAGCATTTATGTGCCAAACATTCGCAAAATAATCAAATAAAATCAGTGAAAAATAGCTTCTTGGAGATCATCATAGCGGTCATCTGGGACTGTTTGCATTTTCTGGTACAGCCTGCTCAACGGATATAAAATTATGTTTTAAAACTCGAAAAACCAGAGTGAACTTTATTACATTTCAACTGGGATGGATGTGAACAGATTCATCAGTTGAAATGGTGTCGTCTGCGTACGACTGTGTCGGCTAGATAATGCCAGATTTGCTTTTCCTATCCATTGAATTGCGGAGAACAATCTGTCGGATATGATACCTGTTAAACTTGTCCGGCAATAGGAGAGATCCTTACTTTATACAAGGGTATATTTTCCAGTCCTGGGTTTGTTTACTGAAGCCATTTTTTAACCAATATATGGATAATGTATACACTCTCAGAAGGAGAGAGAGAATTAAGCTTTAACGTCGCGTTCAGCAATATTTCAGGTATAAAGCGAGGCCCTATTCAAGTTAATAACTTAGTAATCCAACACATTAAAACACGCGCACTAAAACTTTTACAACAAACCGACCTCTAGCAAATAACCTAAGACCCATTCCTCTTTCACACGACTAAAAAGGTCTTCTAAAGTAGCTGAATGTAGATACAAGCACTATATATGTGATGTCTCCATATCTTACTGTATTCAAAGTCGTGTGATTATGAAGTTCTCCATGTGACGTTGAATCTCTCGTTACTCAAAAAGACAATGATCCAGTTTTTTTCGATCATCGACAATAAATTAAAGCAGGAGGTATGAACTACCGTTTCATTGAAATAACCGTATTGGTGGACTGACTCCAAGAGTGGAAGTTACGATGAATGGACAAGTTGGATATTTCGTGGAAGAATTTATTAATATTTGTCGACCATTATTTGACTTGCAGAGGTATGCAGGTTTTCCAGCTTTCTAATTGGTTCAATAATAGTTGGGTGAGCCCATTTCGTAAATTTCAGCCAAATCAGTCACAATTAAAGGGAAAGAGTATGTAGTGTACTAGTTCTCTTAAACCAACACACGTATTCTCAAGCCATCAGATTACTATCAAGGTACCTGAAATTTAGCATGAATAACCGCATTCGAACTGTCCGGAGATAATAAGGGTAAATAATAATTAACCACGAAATTTCGCCGAATACGCGGAGATTCTCACCATTTCTGTCGCCTGCTGAAGTACACACTAATTCACACATTAATTAGTTCACGAATAAAAAACCAGTCTCCTCAGATAATCTGCACAATCTCACGAACCCTTTAATATCGAAAGCAATATCGTCCATAGCGCCCTTTATCTAAACCTTTATCATAAAGCGTTCAATATGTCCGCACGCACTTGTTCCGTGTTTTATTGATATTGGCAGATTATCACACAAGAATATCTTTTCAGTTTTTATTCTAAGTATCGGGTAAATATTAGAATGGAAATGATACATGCTTATGAATGAAATAGAAATTCGTCAGAATGAAATAATGATCCAAAAGGACACAAAATGTGTCCGCGTGGAGGATAGCATCAACAGCATCGTGTTACAAGACTTGCAAAAATAGGCAAACAATCAGAAGCAAACAAAGGAAAATTTCTGCTCATTGCTTATTTCATTATATTGATATCTTGTTTTCACTTTCCTGGAAATGCAAAATTTACTAAAAAAGAATACTGCTTGCACGCGCTTGCACAGTTAATTGGGAGTAAAATCTGTTGTCACACGCGGTGGTCTCAGTCTGATGGATTAGTAGCACATAAATTAGAACCCTTATCGATAGTCTCTACGCAACCATTAGTCACCAATCATATCCTAATGTCCTGCGCATTTTCCCTGCTTTCAGAATAATTATATTTGTGTTCCGGCTATTAGCGTTGAAATAAATCAATCGACTTAACCAATTACCTCATCACAGTGAAAATGCCTTTCCCGTATTTAGACTTGTGGGTTTTATTATTTCGGGCCGATCTGACGAGAGAGAAAATTATTTAGAGAACAATTACAGTCCTTTCGTTTTGAACCATCGTGAAGGTAGCTACCAACAGTCGACAGGACAGGAAAGTGCTTTGCGATACGATAAGACAGCGACATACAGCTTCCCGATGATTCCGTGCATGTGACTTATCGTTGATAACGAACCGAAGAAAAACTCTACATTGCGAGAAAGTTGCTTGTATGTATTTATATTCATAGCGTGAGTGAAAACGTGAATTCCAGTTTATCTTAGCCTTGGTCATATCATCCAAGTTGCCACATGAGCAGGTACAATAAAAGCGTACCTGAGATACAACACATATCACGAATCGTTAGATTCTTGGTATGTGCTTTAGAATAGGTTAACCGGAAGACTATACTGTGAAGTCATGTGACTCTGTCAGTATGTCGGCACCTCTTCCCATTTCCCTTATATGTGTTGTAAT
>JAVTVY010046318.1:0-20013 GCA_036873755.1 Hanleya hanleyi | reverse complement strand
TTGCTACAAGATGACACCTCGCACGGTCCATTTGGACCGCGGATGGTCCATCTCTACACCAAATAACATCCTTCACTGCTAAAAATGCCCACTTTCGCTACAACTTGTACTAATGACGTCACCAATGACGTCACAGATGCTATAAATATCCCTGAAATCAGGGTGTATACTCCGAGAGCTACAACATGACACCCCACACGACGCATTCGCAACGCGGTTGGTCCATCTCTACACCAAATACCTTCCTGCACTGCCCAAAAAGGCTCACTTTCGCTAATACTCCTACTGATGACGTCATCGATGACGTCACAGATGCTTGGGACATGCCTCAATTCGGAATGTACACCCCGAGAGCTACAAAATGACACCTCACACGACGCATTCGGACTAAGGATGGTGCATCTCTACACCAAACTCACCTCACGCACCCACAAAATGTCCACTTTCGCTACTACTCGTACCGATGACGTCATCAATGACGTCACAGATGACGCGGACACCCCTCAAATCGGAATGTACACCCCGAGAACTACAAGATGACACCTTCCAGGACGCATTCGAACCATGAATAGCCCATCTCGACCCCAAATACCTTCATGTACTGCCCGAAAATGTCCACTTTCGCTACTACTCGTACCGATGACATCACCGATGACGTCACAGATGACGCGGACATCCCTCAAATCGGAATGTACACGCCGAGAACTACAAGATGACACCTTCCAGGACGCATTCGAACCGTGAATAGCCCATCTCGACCCCAAATACCTTCATGTACTACCCGAAAATGTCCACTTTCGCTACTACTCGTACCGATGACGTCACCGATGACGTCACAGATGACGCGAACATCCCTCAAATCGGATTGTACACCCCGAGAACTACAAGATGACACCTTCCAGGACGCATTCGAACCGTGAATAGCCCATGTCGATCTCAAATACCTTCATGTACTGCCCGAAAATGGCCACTTTACTTAATACAACCAACTGCGCATGCGCAGATTGACGCGACTTGCATTCAAAAACACACCATTCTGACTCTACCCCACACAAGCTTCACATTAGAACCGTGATTAGCTCATCTCTAACCCAAACACACCCCTACATAGCACCCAAAATGTCCCCTTTCGCTACTACGGCCAGACTGCGCATGCGCAGACTATTGAACACGGACGAACCATTAGTGTAGTCAAGTGCTCCTCCACGAGAGCTTCAAAATAAGACCTCACTCGATTTGCTTCACATTGATACCTCACTCGTCTCCATTGGACCACTAGGGCGCCTCTAACCCAAAAAAGGATATTTTGAAGATTGCGCATGCGCAGAATGCTGTTAGTTCAACCCACACCAGTCCATCAGATGCTCCTTCACGTCACCTTCAATTTGATACCTCACTCGACCCGATTGGTCCATTAGGGACGCCTCTAACCCCAAAAAGGCTATTTTTGAAGATTCATATTTTTGATATCATTTTCGCGCATGCGCAGAATTACCCTAATTCAAGCCCACACCCAGTCTATCAGATGCTCCTTCACGTCACCTTCAATTTAATACCTCACTCGACCCGATTGGCCCATTAGGGACGCCTCTAACCCCAAAAAGGCTATTTTCATAGCCTTCGGACTTCGCGCATGCGCAGAAAATTCAAAATAGCCTTTATTGGAGTTAGGGCAGCCCCTAGTGGTGCAATCGGGTCGAGTGAGGTATCATTGTGAAGCATTTCACGTCAGCTTCAATTTGATACCTCACTCGACCCACTACCTCTAAAATAAAAAATCTTCATTCACCGGATGTTGATAATTATCTTCAAAATAATCTTTTTTGAGGTTAGAGGCGTCCCTAATGGTCCAATCGGGTCGAGTGAGGTATCATTGTGAAGCATTTCACGTCAGCTTCAATATGATACCTCACTCGACCCACTACCTGAAAAATAAAATTTTGTTGACTTGACGTATGAAGATTTCCCATCCGAAGGACGGGTTTTACTTCACATTTTTTTGTTTTGTTTTGAAAATTTTTTTTGAAATGTACAAACTTTTACGTGAAGACAATATTCTTTATATATGTTTACTTCCTATTTCCCGCAGGAATTTATGCAATATCAATTCTTTCCGCAATGAACTTACAATTTTACTGGCAATGAAATTCTCCGTGTCAATTTGAGGTGGATATGAAAACGTACTGACTGACACGTGCAATGGCAACAATTCGCTACAGTGTAATGAAATGTGTTCATTTTTTAGGCGCCCGTGGTTTTATTAATATGCAAACACATATGCTTTTCTAATAGTTCATTGGCTGAACCGCGAGGCGGGAGAAAAAATATTAAACTATTTTCGTCTCGCGAGGCCAAATCCTCAGTGTGTGTGCGGCGAACGCAAGCCAACAACTCACCAGTTTTACCGGACAGGCAAATGAATTGCATGTTATTTTGACTCGATTCATACGCTCGACTATTCAAAATGGACTTGAAGAAGACGTTATGCGGGAACTGAAATCAATTTCTTGAAACGTTTGCTCACCGTGAGCAACAAGAGAGCTGACAGACAATTGAGGCCGTTAGCTCAGCTGATATTTCGATGGAAATATCTGTGAATTTCGAAAAAATGTGTGACAAGCCAAGAAACAGAAAACCGCTGGGATGTGAACACCAAACCAGGGAACATCTATGTGCCGCTGACCAAAATCATTAGCTTCATAGTTTAGTGCGTAAAGGTGTTTTGTACAATACATTGAATTGAATTGAATTTCATCCACGTGGTATACTGGACACCGGATTTACCGATGAAAATATCTGAATTTCGATTAGCATACAAATGCATGGTGTGTTATATCCCACCTAGGAAAAAAACAGCCCCCCAGATATGCATCAAACGTCCGGGAGTATGGAAATATAGGTATACATCTGGACTAAACTTCTTTTATCAGGTAAGCTAGATTTCAATCTGCCAATTTTCGAGATGAAAATTTTTTCTTGACGAAATAGAAATGAACGCGAATCTATATTCTACAAAACATTTTTTCTTGACGAAATAGAAATGAACGCGAATCTATATTCTACAAAACATTTTTTCTTGACGAAATAGAAATGAACGCGAATCTATATTCTACAAAACACCAGAAAATATTAGCGTAGGTGAATTTTTTAGACTGTTTTGTGCTTTCATCGAAAGTGAAAACACATGTCGAAAAGTGTGTAGCAGTGTCGATATAAATCTTCAACCTAGATGTGAAAATAGATACCGGGGCATAAATTAGAGAGAGCATTTCAGTACACCTCAAAAAAATGAAACATGGACGGTATCCTTCATCTCGAGGGGTGCGCAAGTTCGATTCTTGCTTTCATTATGTGAGTATGTGTTGGACATGTGATCTTTAAATTTTATTATCACCAGACTAGCAGGGTAGGATGTGGGTTTCAGGAGTTCACCGGGTGTGACAATTTCTTTATAATGATTTGTGATAAAAGCGGGTAAAACCTAATGTCAAAATCTCCTTGAAGGTCACGGAGATGTCGATTTATTGCTGATCAGCTGATTTCCAGGACAGACAGACATTATTTCGGCTCTTTTCTCTTCGAAATTCTTGTAATTTGCTCAATACAAATAAATATTTAAATTGACTCTGAGTTTTCTGTTGGCATTATTTCAGCAATATTATGCACTAATGGGTTTTATCATTCTTTTCCATTCATGGAATTTTTACAGTTCCACAGTGTCACAAAACAACAATAATGCCATGATGTCACAATAAGACGTTACAAAGACAATTTCTGCTGTATACAATGGTATAAGGCACCTGTATACAATGGTATAAGGCACCTGTATACCATGGTATAAGGCACATGTATACAATGGTCAGATGTACCTGTATACAATGGTATAAGGCACCTGTATACAATGGTATAAGGCACCTGTATACAATGGTATAAGGCACCTGTATACAATGGTAGAATGCCGATATTTCAACCCCACGCCCAGTCCATCAGATGCCCCTTCACGAATGCTTCACTTTGATACCTCCTACGACTCCATTGGCCCATTAGGGACTCCCCTAGCTCCAAAACCGCTATTTCCATACCCTTGGGCCACCGCGCATGCGCAGAATGCCGATATTTCAACCCCACACCCAGCCCATCAGATGCCCCTTCACGAATGCTTCACATCGATACCTCACTCGACCCCATCGGTACACTAGGGGCTCCCCTAGCTCCAAAAAGGCTATTTTCATACCCTTCGGTAACCGCGCATGCGCAGAATGCCGATATTTCAACCCCACACCCAGCCCATTAGATACCCCTTCACCTAAGCTTCACTTTGATACCTCACTCGACCCAATCGGACCATTTTATCTAGGGACTACTTTTTCTCCGCGGAAGCTTTTTCCCGAGACCGAATTACCGCCAAAACCACGGCCAAACCGCATCACCGCGGATGAATACATTTTTTTTTTTTTTTTTGCCGGAACTTTTTTTTCGTTCCACCCACTACCCACGGCGGCCATCTTTTCCCACCTCCCACATGGCGGCCATCTTTTCCCACCTCCCACATGGCGGCCATCTTTTCCCACCTCCCACATCTTGCACTCACTGACCTCTGCTCCCCGTTGCTCCCCATCACGCATGCGCACATACCCTTTTTCCCAGGTTAATGACGTCACACGCATGCGCAGTGGGGAGCAATCCTGCCAATTTAGCCTTTGTATACTACTAACATATATATAATGTCACCGGCGACAATACTGTGGAATCCTTGAGCAATAGGTCATGAATATAATTCATTTACTTTCATGTAAGCCTATTAGCTTTTATCATGTAATTTGCATTTAATCGTTCTATGATAACAGTAGCATGATATCACGGAAATTTGATACACGAGTTTTTATCTTCTTTTCTCAAAACCTTATCTTATTTTGTTTTCCTGTAGTTGTTTCGATTTCCTTTTATTTTGATATTTTCCGTCCTAATGCCTGTACGATAAATTAATCTCTCTCCTGGAGTTGCTGTGAAACCACTATGACCGCACATTTTAGGTACGATTCCCAAGTCGACAGTGTATACATTAGGCGCCTAGTATACTTCTTTATACTAACCAGTTGATACTAGATCAAACGTCTTCATTCTGAATGTCTATATCAAACTATGGATATCGGATGCTGGAGCCAAATCAGTTTAGGAAGGAATCGCTGCAACGAATAACCCGGTGATGGTCAGATTTTATTATCAAAGAATTCGCGTCTCAAACGCCATAGTGTCATTTTGAACAATCGCTGTGTCGAGTGACTGGGAAACAAATCAATTAACAGTGCAGCTGAGCGTAAATAATTCGACAATACACTCCTAAAATGAAAGTGTTGTATTTAACATTATAAATGTCCGAGGAGTGACAACATTATATAAACTGTTATATTTATAACACTCTCAGCATGTGTTGAAATGTGTTTACTATCCAATATTATATTACGGTATCAGGTGCAATACAACACTTTACAATGCTGAATTTAACACATGTAAAGTGTTGTACTGTTCCTGATACAGCACTATAATGTTAGATATAACACTTTTGTTCAACACTTCTGAGAGTGTTACAAATATAACAAGTTAGATAATGTTATCAGCTCTCAGACATTTATAATGTTAAATACAGCAGGTTTTTTAAAGAGTGTACCTGTATACGTTTGGAAACGCCTTTTGAGACTGATTTATTGAGATTGGTATTGAGTTCTTCGTCGGATTGTGAATGTTAGAGCGTCGTATCGACCTCATATCATCACTTCCGGTCACGAAGGTTAGATTTTCTCAACCTTAACACATGACTATCTGAAACGTCTGATGACCACGATAGGTTGAGAGTAGCCCCGAGGCGAAGATGTTAGATCTTCATCATGGTGTTCATATGAAGCCACAATGAAAGTGTGACTGAGATACAACACTCAAGATAGACTCTGGGACGAATTTGGAAACCAGAATGAAGATCACTGATGCAGATAAAACGATAGGATAAAACCTCCCCACTGCGCATGCTCCCTTTCACAGGCCCACTCCACTTTTGTCTCTGACCCCAGTAGATGAAGTCGACTTTAGGACGTGGCTATGACGTTTTTAGTCCCGCGAGACTCCCTACTACGAGCAGAGGCTCTAGGGGAAATGGTAGCCACCCCCAAATTCTGGGGAAAGAGTAGGCGCGTATTATTTTTGCGTATGAGCCTCCGGCCAGTCGCCATTGAATGTTTCCATTAAATGACGACGCCGAGCTGCACAAATTAGTCTCTCCGTGATAGTACTGAACTACCCGACGAAAATGACAACTACTGAGCGATAACTGTGTGTAAAAAACCCGAGAAACTGGTGAACTATTTCTTTACAAGAAACTGTGAAACTAAGCAATATGAGTTGTCTTCCGTGTTCAAACGTTCATCTGTCGTTTATTAATAAGCGGCAATACAGCTCATAAATATTTTAATTTCTGGGTTAACCCTACCTGGCCTGGCCGGGGTGGGGGGGGGGGGGCGAAATGGCTCCCCTACCAAATTTTCTGCGCTATATCCAGAATGTCAAGACATGGAGAGCTGAAACTCCATGACTTTATAGTTTATTATATTGGGGTCATTTTAAGCCCATTTGCAAAACCCCTAAGCAGAGGATCATGGGTAAATTCAAGATGTCGGCCACGCGGGGTACCAGAAAAGTGATGGTCTTGTTATATTTCTTTAAAATTTTTGCTTTTTCGCGATGAAAAGTGAGCAAAAACTATTTTATTCCACATCGCATAAATATTTACTAATTTATCATGCAATTTCTACGGAGAAATTGCATAAATAAAAAATTCGCGAAATCGACCAAAAATGCCGTTTGTGAAAATGACGTCATCAAAGCCACCATCTTGGATTATTTTACATTTTCTGCTGTCTTCCCTTCATTAAATCTCTTCAAATAATTAACTAAGCCGCTATTAATTTTGTAAATTCCTATTGATGAGACCATGCTTTATGGTCAGGAGTATATAAGGAGATAAAATTGCGTACATTGGTAACGTAACTGCGCCGTTCAATTGTTTCAGATTTTGAATTGAATGTTGACTGTTAAAAAAGCCGGGGAAAGTTCCCTGTAGCGATGATGTAAGAGGGAGTCTCGCAGCATACCCCTACACACACCGCGTTATTTTGAACCGACCGGATAACTCCTTCAGGTTTGCACATGGGCGAGCTACTTTTAATATGCCCATATATAAACAGCGGAAATAACATCAATATCATTTTTCTTAACGCTAGATCAACACCGATATAATACAGTATGGAAAAGTTATCTGACGCTTCACAAACATCGCTTTTACTATATATGATGTCAGTTCCGGCGGTCTGTGCTGCTCGGGTAGTTATCCTGTCCGAAAATCTGGCTGGTGGCTGGGGCATTATTATGCTTCAGTGAGTTGATTGGATAGGCATATCATCATGTCTTGTCGGTATCATTGAACACTGTTGACTGCTTCTGTCTAGCAAGATATTACAAACCATCACAGGGATCATTTTTGGTTCTAGAGAAGTTTTTACCAAAGTAGTCCGAATATTGGCCTGTGAGATAATATGACTTCTTGTCAGAACGTCGACATTTTTCTCCATCATATGTTGTTTTTATTTTGCGTTTCCTGGTTATCTGTTTTTGTTGATATTTTTCTGGTGGACGCTTCATCCCCGAGGCTTGCCTTAAACATTAAGACCTGGTGCTCTGTGAATTACTGAGATTATTTTGGGCTTAGTTGCATACAGTAACCTTCCGAGCAGAGGAGTATTTGAAAATAAAAAAATGACGGACATCATGGTGCTGAAAAGTTTCGTTGTCGTCACTTTTCTTCAAATCTTTTGCCTACTTCTTTCGCAGAAATCATTCTCTCAAAGTTAGTTTGTTTCACGTCAGATCACCAAATCGCCCATACATATCACCTGGTAGATATTTTGAGAGAATTTAGAGAGAATAATCTCGATCCTGCTTTTGTGAGCAGAAAGCAGATTCGTGTGAATATCGATGACGTATCTGTCCCTACCTGGGCTGAGGGTGTTTAGTACCGTAATTAGTGTGGTACATTGAAAAGGGCATCTATGAATATGTTGAAAAAAACATCACTTGAAGCAATAAAATATTATCTTGCCTTCATTAATCCCTCTATTTCAAGTTAGGGTCGGAATTATAGGTAAGTTCATGTTCCATTTTCGGCAAAAAAGACAAGATATCCTACAAACATGAGTAGTGTATAAAGGTGAAATGGAGTACTATTTCACCCGCATGTAACTATGACGTCACTTCCGGTGTGGGTGGCGCCATCTGTACATTTTCTTTGGCCATGTCTAGACGTGTTTGTTATGTACTGGGGTTTTTCCCTGGCATGCGGCCATGTTGTAGCCGCCATGTTGTAGCCGCCATGTTTTATCCGCCATGTTGTAACCGCCATGTTGTATCCGCCATATTGTAACCGCCATGTTGAAGTATATAACTGTCTAATCGAGGCCAATTTCACCCGGATGTAACTATTTCGTCACTTCCGGTTTGGGTGACTGAGGCGTGACCTTTGGATATGTCTAGGCTTGTTTGTCATGTACTGGGGTTTTTCCCCACAATGGCATGCCGCCATGTTGGAGCCGCCATGTTCGAGCCGCCATCTTGGAGCCGCCATCTTGGAACCGCTCGCCATGTTTGGAAATAGACGTTTTGGAGCTAGGGGAACCACTAATGGTCCGATGGGGTCGTATGAGGTATCGAAATGAAGCATTCGTGAAGGGGCATCTAATGGGCTGGGTGTGGGGTTGAAATATCGGCATTCTGCGCATGCGCGGTGGCCAAAGGGTATGGAAATAGACGTATTGGAGCTAGGGGAGCCCCTAATGGTCCAATGGGGTCATATGAGGTATCAATGTGAAGCATTCGTGAAGGGGCATCTGATGGGCTGGGTGTGGGGTTGAAATATCGGCATTCTGCGCATGCGCGGTGGCCAAAGCGTATGGAAATAGACGTTTTGGAGCTAGGGGAGCCCCTAATGGTCCGATGGGGTCATATGAGGTATCAAAGTGAAGCATTCGTGAAGGGGCATCTGATGGGCGGGGTGTGGGGTTGAAATATCGGCATTCTGCGCATGCGCTAGACGTTTTGGAGCTAGGGGAGCCAATAATGGTCCGATTGGGTCGAGTGAGGTATCAAAGTGAAGCTTATGTGAAGGGGCATCCGATGGGCTGGGTGAGGGGTTGAACTAGTGTCATTTTGCGCATGCGCAGACAGGGAATTCTGGGAAAAGGGTGTGGGAATAGACGTTTTAGGGTTTAGGTGAGCCCCTAATGTTCCTATGGTGTGGTATGAGGTCTTATTTTTAAGCTGTCGTAAGTGAGCATCCTCCTGGGCTAGTGTATCGGCGTTGTCAATAGTCTGCGCATGCGCAGTCTGGCCGTAGTATAGAAATAGACGTGTTGAGATCTAGGTAAGCCCCTATTGGTCCTATGGAGTCGTATGAGGTATCATTGTGAAGCCTATGTGAGGGGGCATCCGACGAGGTGGGTGTGACGTGGAACTGACGTCATTCTGCGCATGCGCAGTAGACCAAGGGTATGGAAATAGATGTTTTTGGGATCGAGGGGAGCCCCTAGTGGGACGATGGGGTCGTGTGAGGTATCCATGTGAAGCATTCGTGAAGGGGCATCTGACTGGACTAGTGGCTCGGGCGTGGTCACCATTCTGCGCATGCGCAGACAGGGAATTGTGGGAAACGGGTGTGGAAAAAGACGTTTTAGCGGTTGAGGTGAGCCACGAAGGGTCCGATGGAGTCGAGTGAGGTATCAAAGTGAAGCATTCGTGAAGGGGCTATGGATGGGTGCATGTAAAATGAGGGGTATGACGTCACTTCAGGTGTGGATAGGAATGCATGTACTATGACCTGTCGGTGGAGGGGTTTTTTCCCGGCCCGGCCCGCCCCGGCCGCAGCGCGCGCGCGCGTCATCACCGGCAGTGCGCGGATGAATGTCGGGTCAAAAGGTCAAAGGTCACTAACCTTATTGACCTGATGGCGCAAGCGAGTATAGCAAGTGCCACGCACGGTGTATAAAACCCTACCCAACAGGTACACTACAAAGCCACCTCTCTAACCGTTCGCTTTTCATTCCCCACCATGGCAGCGAGCGGAACAGAGCTTGCGTTATCCCAACTGACGTCCGACGTCTACCTCATCGTCAATGACCATCACCTGGAGCTGGTCCAAGACGCATCGCAGAAGGTGAAGATTTTGTTATCGCTATCAGGCTGGACTCTATTGACACGATTGTTACAGGGAAAAGAGCCCGAAAGGGATTTCATGCACGTGGAAGTCGGCGTGCACATACGCACTGCTGGAGAGGATTCCCTTTTTCCCCGGTTGGAACAGAGTGGAGATACCTATATCACACTCTGTCCATCCTTTTGGATGGCACTGAAAGATGTACTCCCCGAGGTGGATGACTTACTACACCCCGAGGTGAAAGAAGGGACTGTGGCTACCCGGAGGCTTACACCTGGCTGCACCCTATTGTTGTACCCCAAACGAGTGGACCTCATCGATAGCGGACTTAGGTGTTGGTGTACGCCTGAACCCAAAGCGCACGTCCCTTTGTCGCCGGAAGGATGGACTACCTTGAAACGGGTGTTGTTGGGTGACCTGCACGGAGATAGCATTCACCTGTGTGACGACGTCTACATTTTTTGCGGTCCCTTTTTCGCTCGACTCCTCTGTCTGAATCACGGTGGTTTTACCCTGCACTCCGATCTATGGACGGCTAAGTAGTCCCCATTGTCGATAAGCTACTATCTCTATAGGAGCCACATAACCCATCAGAATAGTACGTATCACGGACTACACCCGTAGAGCTACATCTAGGCGCGCATGTGTGACATGGTCTATAAAACACGTCCCTCTGGATCCCACACCTTCATTTCCACGGTTGCAGAACCATGATGGAGATCCAGCCCTATCCGACTCGCATTCTACAGCATGCCACCGTGGTTAATTCACTCACGGGTTACCGAGCAATGGTCCGGTCCATGTTTGCAGATGGCGACGATAACGAGGGGCGACGCCAGATCCTGAACGAGTTCACAGAAGCGGCCCTGGACCGAGTGCACTCGATGGAGAGGTGTGCCATCACTCACCACTACTGGACTATGACTGCCATCCTTGATGCTCGGGCTATGGACCACGAGCGCTCACGCCGGAATCAGCGACGGCTGGTTGGCCTAGTCATGGTCTGTGCCCTATTGACCCTGGTGCTGTGGCATTGACAGTGGGACCTGACTATAAATACGAGGGTCAGACACAGTGTGCGTCATTCACCGATCGTCATTGGGTCAATCATGTCACCAGTTCTACGAGCCATCCTTCCCCTTACACCCCGGGTGGGGTTACACGTCTATGAAGATAAGATCACCCTCGTGGAGGACCGTGGAGATGTTTGCTGGTCGCCCGCTGAGACCGTATCGAATACGGTTACGCTACATCGTGACGGCTGGACCAAATTTAAACGAGTGTTGAGCGGCGAGCTCGGACACCTCATCCACATAGACAATGCCATCTTCGTACACCGTGGACCCTTCTTCCCACGCCTGGGCCGCTACCAAGACCCTACGCGAGGCTTCACCCTAGACTCCGATCTGTGGACAGCCTTGGAGAAAGTGGTGCCTATTGTGGACAAGCTGTTTACACCGGACGAGCGGTCATCAGACCAGTTGGGGTGGGCTCGTACTATTGAGGACGCGCTGGCTGAACCCAATGAACAAATGCCTAGCCATGAACCAGACGACGATGCCATTGATCACCCGGCTAGACTCAGTCAGCCCAGTGACATGACCACCCGATCCTTTGATCTCACGGGGTTCTCCCTATAAATACGAGAGACAGTCAAATCTGGTACCATTCACGTCCTGACCATGACGGAGCATATCGTACTGGCGTATCTCAGCTTGATCCCCGAGGTTTTCCTGCACGTTTATGCAGATACGGTCGATATCATGGAGGAGGTGGGAGACATCTGTGATGCGGACCCTACACAACCGTGCCCGGCCCACATTCGTCTGTTCCGGGAGGGTTGGACCCAATTCAAACGGCTGTTGTCTGGTGAACTGGACGGCGACCCCATCCACTTGTGCCACGATGTGTACATCCGACGCGGCCCTTTCTTTGCTCAATTGGCTCGGCTAGATGGAGGTACAGTGCATTTTACCCTTCACCCTGATCTATGGTCTGCATTGGAAGATGCCGTGGTAGATGTGGATCAAGTGCTTATCATGCGGTCATCAGACGAGTTGGACTGGCCATTTATCATGGACACTGTGGAAGCCAACGAAGAAAATCAGAAAGAAACTCCGGCCCAAGATATACCCGTTACAAATAAACGATAGAGCCAGGGTCCATCATCATTTGTCACCATGAAGCGCTGGGAGAAGGTGTTGGATAACTTATACTACAGTCCCGACAGTCCGGCGGCCGATAGTGCATTGTCGGCTCTCTGTCGAGCGGCCAAACCCCAAGGGATACAACGTGCTCAAGTCCGAGATTGGTTAAGAAAACAAGACACCTATACCTTACATCTATCTGCCCGTCGCCATTTTCTACGGAACCGGGTCATCGTGGGAGGAATAGATGCCCACTGGCAAGCGGATTTGGTGGATATGAGCGCCTTTGCCAAACACAACTATGGGAATCGGTATATCTTCACGTGCATCGATATCCTATGGAAGTATGCGTGGGTGGTACCCATCTGGACGAAAACGGGGGCGAATCTCATAGCAGCGTTCAAAGACATCTTCAAGACTGGGTGCAAATCTTTGTATTTGCAAACCGACGTAGGCACGGAATTCCTCAACAGACCATTCCCACAGTTTTTGAAAGCCCAGAAGGTGTTTTTCTTCCATACGTACAACGAGACCAAGGCTTCCGTGGTGGAAAGGTTCAACAGGACATTCAAAGGCCGCATGTATAAATATTTCACCTATAAGAATACAAGGCGTTACATCGATGTTCTCCCGAAATTTGTGAGGGGATACAATCGAGCCTATCACCGGAGTATAGAGAGAGCCCCCATTACCGTGACCCAACGCAATGAAGCCCAAGTCTGGCGTGTCTTGTACCCCAGGCAATCGCAGCGGACGCCGAAGGCGGTGTACGAGGTCGGGGACCCTGTACGGATCAGTAAAGTCAAGGGAAAAGTTCGAGAAAAGTGACTTGCCCAACTGGAGCGATGAGCACTTCCTGATTAAACGGCGCCTACCCCGACAGCAGCGAGTCTATGAACTGGAAGATCTTCAAGGGGAACCGTTGCTAGGGACGTTTTACGAGACGGAATTACAGGTGAAACGACTATAAAGCCAGACACCACTGCCGTCATCCTTCATTCCACGTCCGACCACAGTGCATTGACCAACAGCAGCTGCCTCTGAACACAGCATCGCCCAAAAAGCGCAAAGCGCAAGTGGGCTTTGTGGTGATAGTGCTAACCCTGCTGAGTGTGTTGTACGGAGGTGTGTTTTACGACGTAGCCTATGTCAGCACGCTACTTAACCAACTGGGAACACCAGCAATCAGTCAAACCGGTCTACAGATAGCACCAGTGAACCCTGTATCGAGCCCAGTCATCACCATACCCCGTGTACAAACCACAACGAGCTCCACACCAAGCTCCGTACCTACACCAAGTACACCCACTGCGTCTGAAAACCCACCGGATTCCATCCCTCACAGTGAACAGACAACGACGACCGACGTTGTACCCACCACCATCATCCCTCACAGTGACCAGACAACGACGACCGACATTGTACCCACCACCACTCCAGTTCGCTCGTACGAAATTTATAATAGCGGGTTACCACGGCAGCGGATACAGCTCGAACCATGGACCCCCGTTGGCAACATACCTTCACTTGCGTCATCGCAGGACCGACGGGCTCCGGCAAAACGCACTTCGTCCGGAAGCTCCTTCAACACGCCGACAGCATGATCACCCCACCCATTGCCCGAGTCGTGTGGTGTTACGGAGAATGGCAGGCCGCGTATGCAGCAATGCCCCACATCACGTTCGTGGAAGGCCTAACTAACCTGGCCGATTTGGAACCCGACACCTTGGTGGTTCTGGATGATCTCATGGCGGAGATGGATGCGCGGGTCACCCAACTCTTTACCAAAGGCAGCCATCATCGACGGCTTCGCATCATCTACATTGTGCAGAATCTGTTCAGTAAAAACAAAGAACATCGGAACATCAACTTAAATGCCCACTACCTGGTGGTCTTCAAAAACCCGAGAGATACCACTCAAGTGCTGCACCTGGCGAGACAGATGTATCCCGGCGGCACACCGTTTGCGTTAGAAGCCTTCAAATATGCGACAACCCCTGAGCACAGGTATATGCTCTTCGACCTCAAGCAAGCCACCCCCGACCACCTTCGACTACGGACCGGCATCTTTCCCGGAGAGACCCACCACGTGTACATGCAAAAATAATGTAAACACATCCCCAGTGGCTCTCCCAGCTGGGCTGTGTGTGTATTTGATGATGGAGATACTCAAAAGAATGAATACCACAGCATGGTTAACTTTGTCTGTGAGGTAGATAAAAAAGGCAGAGTTGTGAGTTCAAGCATTAGTTGTACAGGATTTCTGCGCGAGTACGGAAGCACGCTCCCACGCTCCGTGTATTGAAGACGGCCCAACCCGAGTTGGTCCGAACCATTGTACGCGGTGCGGACCCTGACCTTGTACGCTGTCTGTGCGAGATCGGGTACAACCTGTTAAAAGGCAACGTTCCACTGACTCCGGTTCAGAAGACCAAGTTGGCCAAGCATAAGACAGGTCTCCGAACCTTAGTCCAGAAGCGGGTCCCACAAACACAAAAGAAAAAGGTGTTACAGAAAGGCGGCTTTCTCGGGGCCATCTTAGCACCGTTAGCCGCTTCCGTGTTGGGTCCAGTATTGGGTGGACTCTTCGGCCGACAATGAACCACACGAAAAAAATCGTCCTCGTCGAACCCCGGTTCCTTCAAAACCTCCAATCGCCCTACCCTGTACCACCTACGGTGAAGACCATACACACCCTCGATGGAGAGATGCAACAGATCTTACAGAGACCAGGGTTAAGCGACAGTGAGAAAGTACAACGGTACAATGAGACGCTTCAACGGTACATGACGTTCATGGACCAATACAAAATCTTCTCTACCCCAGCACCACCACCACCACCACCACGTGACACACCGCCGACCTCAGCACCGCTCCAACAGCCGCCATTACCAGGGGTACTACCCACAGCCCCACAGTGGGTGGAAGACGAAGTACTGAAGAGTGTACCTGCATCGTTCAAGAAACAAGCTGGCCTGGTATTACAACGGATGAAACAGAATCCTAACATGACTTGGGATGATAAAGGCGAACTCCTGGTACAGAATCAGGTGGTCCCCGGCACCCACATGACGGATTTAGTGAATGACCTGATGCGTAAACGCAGGTCGCACACGGATCCTCAAGGATGGGAGGTCTTCGCTCAAGGCTTGAAAGACATGCATGTACCACAGGAATTGGTGGGGAACCCCAACCGCTGGGCCTTTATGCAGCGAACCCAGCAATCGCCCAGTGGGCCACTACCTTCTTGGGAATCCGAATGGGAACCGGAGTCACCCCCCAAAACACCACCACCACAACGGGCCCCTTCTTTTCAGACCTCGATCAGGATACCCCACGTCTCCAGAGCCGTGACACGTAGCAAGTCAACGCGACGAACACGACCCCGGACACAACCGCCCAAGGCTTGGAACACCTATTAAAACCAACAGCAGCAGCAGGACAGCTCAGGGCTCAGTCCACAGTTGCGGATTTTTGGTCCCCCTCAAAATCTTTGAAGTTAATATTCCACCAGGTTTGACCCCATGAGAATTTTTATTGGCTTATTGTTTATTAATATTTGTAATATCATTCAGTTGACTGGTTGATTTGCTTCAAATCAATACATGGTATTTTGCCAGTTAGATTGGCCAATGCTTCTCTATGAAGATGGAAGTGCGAAAGTGTGGCTGTAAATTGGGGCCTTTTTCTGCTTGCGAGCACATGGTATATTTTGCAGTGGGGAAATGAGCTTGAAATCCGCGTGGCGACCCCCGATTTTCTTTGCCAATTTTTGTTGATCCTTCGACTGGGCACAGTGTCGGTGAGTTTCAAAGCAATCGATTGTCAAGTTTTTCTGTGATGGGGAGAGAATATGACCTATTTTGGGCCAAATTTAGAGGATTTTCCTGAAGTTTGGGGCATGTTCAGTAGGGGTTATGGGGACCCTGATTTCGGTCAGCTATGTTTACATCTGTCTCAGCTTCATGGCAAGAGCCTACTCTTTCAGAAAATATATAGTTCTATGGGGGTTCTCT
This sequence comes from Hanleya hanleyi, assembly GCA_036873755.1. Lineage (NCBI taxonomy): Eukaryota > Metazoa > Mollusca > Polyplacophora > Lepidopleurida > Hanleyidae > Hanleya > Hanleya hanleyi. The sequence continues at coordinate 3,598 of JAVTVY010046318.1, read as the reverse complement.
CAAAACACGGTTGCTGTTTGGCATATAATAAACCAGCCTACTGTTTAATTTCAGATGCCTTGGCTCTTCTATAGACTACTACCTATATGACAGAACAGGCATTTTCTCAGGTAACATTAAATTTGCATATCTGACTCGAAATTTTCCATCCAGAACTACTATTGTTTACTATCAAGTTGAAGACAATTCAAAACAATGCTATTCACACCCAAGACAGGACTGAAATTATTGAACCAGCACAGGGGCTTGGACTAGAAAGGGGGGAGGGGTAACTCTTAGCATGGCCAGAAAATACCTGTTACAAGATGTGTAGAATTGCCAACATCAATGTTGGTGTTTTATCGGGAGGGGGGGGGGGGCCAATTGTCCCAGGAATTTCCCAGAAGCTTTAGTGTCACAGAATAATTCCTCTGGGACCATTAAAACAGCCCTACCCCCCCCCCCCCACCCCGACCCCCACCCCGTCCCATAAAACCAGCATTGGAGATGGCAATACTATACACAATGTAACAGATATTCCCCTGTCATGCTAAGAGTTATCCACCCCTCCCCCCCTTCTAGCCCAAGCTCCTGTGCTGGTTTCATAATTCCAGTCCTGTGTTGGGTGTGAATATCATTGTTTTGAATTGTGTTCAACATAATAGTAAACAATATTAGTACTGAATGCAAAATTTTCAGTCAAATATATTCAAATTTGACATAGCGGTCCAGCCTGACAAAATGGCGTCGCAAAAACTGTCAAAATATGAATGGGGTAGGGGGAAAGTTGTGGCTCTGTTTTATCTTAATATGACTTTCAACCATTGACTGCCATATACCATTATACTTGTACAGACCCATAGATTGAAAGGAATAGATAAAAAAAAATCCACAAAAAGTACCCTTCACTTAAAGGGCTCAGTCCACAGTTGCGGATTTTTGGTCCCCCTCAAAATCTTTGAAGTTAATATTCCACCAGGTTTGACCCCATGAGAATTTTTATTGGCTTATTGTTTATTAATATTTGTAATATCATTCAGTTGACTGGTTGATTTGCTTCAAATCAATACATGGTATTTTGCCAGTTAGATTGGCCAATGCTTCTCTATGAAGATGGAAGTGCGAAAGTGTGGCTGTAAATTGGGGCCTTTTTCTGCTTGCGAGCACATGGTATATTTTGCAGTGGGGAAATGAGCTTGAAATCCGCGTGGGCGACCCCCGATTTTCTTTGCCAATTTTTGTTGATCCTTCGACTGGGCACAGTGTCGGTGAGTTTCAAAGCAATCGATTGTCAAGTTTTTTCTGTGATGGGGAGAGAATATGACCTATTTTGGGCCAAATTTAGAGGATTTTCCTGAAGTTTGGGGCATGTTCAGTAGGGGTTATGGGGACCCTGATTTCGGTCAGCTATGTTTACATCTGTCTCAGCTTCATGGCAAGAGCCTACTCTTTCAGAAAATATATAGTTCTATGGGGGTTCTCTCAAAACACGGTTGCTGTTTGGCATATAATAAACCAGCCTACTGTTTAATTTCAGATGCCTTGGCTCTTCTATAGACTACTACCTATATGACAGAACAGGCATTTTCTCAGGTAACATTAAATTTGCATATCTGACTCGAAATTTTCCATCCAGAACTACTATTGTTTACTATCAAGTTGAACACAATTCAAAACAATGCTATTCACACCCAAGACAGGACTGAAATTATTGAACCAGCACAGGGGCTTGGACTAGAAAGGGGGAGGGGTAACTCTTAGCATGGCCAGAAAATACCTGTTACAAGATGTGTAGAATTGCCAACATCAATGTTGGTGTTTTATCGGGAGGGGGGTGCCAATTGTCCCAGGAATTTCCCAGAAGCTTTAGTGTCACAGAATAATTCCTCTGGGACCATTAAAACAGCCCTACCCCCCCCCCACCCCGACCCCCACCCCGTCCCATAAAACCAGCATTGGAGATGGCAATACTATACACAATGTAACAGATATTCCCCTGTCATGCTAAGAGTTATCCACCCCTCCCCCCCTTCTAGCCCAAGCTCCTGTGCTGGTTTCATAATTCCAGTCCTGTGTTGGGTGTGAATATCATTGTTTTGAATTGTGTTCAACATAATAGTAAACAATATTAGTACTGAATGCAAAATTTTCAGTCAAATATATTCAAATTTGTCATAGCGGTCCAGCCTGACAAAATGGCGTCGCAAAAACTGTCAAAATATGAATGGGGTAGGGGGAAAGTTGTGGCTCTGTTTTATCTTAATATGACTTTCAACCATTGACTGTCATATACCATTATACTTGTACAGACCCATAAATTGAAGTGAATAGATAAAAATAAATCCACAAAAAGTACCCTTCACTTAAAGGGCTCAGTCCACAGTTGCGGATTTTTGGTCCCCCTCAAAATCTTTGAAGTTAATATTCCACCAGGTTTGACCCCATGAGAATTTTTATTGGCTTATTGTTTATTAATATTTGTAATATCATTCAGTTGACTGGTTGATTTGCTTCAAATCAATACATGGTATTTTGCCAGTTAGATTGGCCAATGCTTCTCTATGAAGATGGAAATGCGAAAGTGTGGCTGTAAATTGGGGCCTTTTTCTGCTTGCGAGCACATGGTATATTTTGCAGTGGGAAAATGAGCTTGAAATCCGCGTGGTCGACCCCCTATTTTCTTTGCCAATTTTTGTTGATCCTTCGACTGGGCACAGTGTCGGTGAGTTTCAAAGCAATCGATTGTCAAGTTTTTTCTGTGATGGGGAGAGAATATGACCTATTTTGGGCCAAATTTAGAGGATTTTCCTGAAGTTTGGGGCATGTTCAGTAGGGGTTATGGGGACCCTGATTTCGGTCAGGTATGTTTACATCTGTCTCAGCTTCATGGCAAGAGCCTACTCTTTCAGAAAATATATAGTTCTATGGGGGTTCTCTCAAAACACGGTTGCTGTTTGGCATATAATAAACCAGCCTACTGTTTAATTTCAGATGCCTTGGCTCTTCTATAGACTACTACCTCAGTCGCCATGTTTTACCTCACCCTACCCAGTAATAGTTCGCTGGATGTGTTTCCTGACAGCACCGTGGCCAAGTACGTGACCCAGTTACCGCAACCGTTCCATTTACCTGGACGATGGGAATGTGGCCTCGTGGATATCCAATACCCTTACTCGTGGTACAACGTGCGAGCCAATGAAGTGTGGTACGAGGTGACCTACGAAGGAAAAGACACCCGACTCACCCTCCCCGATGGCCAATACGATACTCCTAAGGAGTTCATGGGTGGGCTGTCAAGACGGTTGCATTATAAGGCTCTACGGGAGGTCACGAATAGTTTAAAACCCATCCAAGCCTATCCCTTCAAGAATCACCTGGACTTCGATTACAACGCACAGTCCTATCCTACAGCAGATGCATGGCTTCGATCTACAGACGTTCGCTGGTCCCACCGCCCACCAAGGCGAGATCCCGATGGATATGAAGTCGGGTATGTACGGACTCTACGTCTACTCGGACGTGGTGGACAACCACATCGTGGGCGATATCAACACAACTCTTTTACGGGTGGTCCCCATTCAAAATAAGTATGGCGATCAAGTCACCCACAGTTTCACAG
>JAVTVY010046317.1:0-21604 GCA_036873755.1 Hanleya hanleyi | reverse complement strand
GAAAATTGGCACTGTCCTGCAGGTTTTCAGTCAGTTTACATGTATTTTAATTATGTACCGGACAATTCTTGACAAATGTCCTGCAGGTATTTCATGAACATTTCAACCCCTGATAAAATAATAAAACCTCTCAACCACAGGTTAATTACATTACATGTATATGCAAGTATAATTTGGTTCAATAGGACATCTTTCTCTTACAAGGGTCAACAACTAAAAAATACCTAAATACATGTAGACCACCCTGAAGTGAAGCATTTCTAAATCAATCATGAATTTTTAAGGTAATTCCCCTAATAATTCAATCACAGGAAGTTAACTTTTCAACTCTGTTATTCAAACAAACAGAAAAACTAATATTCCCATTCTTCATTCAAATTGAAGAAAAGTCATATAATGACAAAATGTGGCACTTTGTGGCTGGTGACATGAGAATATTGCCAGATATCAGCCATTTTTACTGCACTTCCGGCGATCCAATTATTAGTGGAATTACACATACATGTATTCTTCCCAATAATTTTGAATGTGGATCTGCATATAACAAGACTATGTCCATGTTTGTGAACTTCACAAGATCTTCCATTAAGATTAGAGTTGAAAGAACAATCAGCTTTTAATAATGTCACATATTAAAAGATTTTGTTCCAAGAAATTTGTACTTTGTACTGAATGTATTTTATACATGTACACTTAAGTTAGAACCATATATTAATGTCCATTTCACCTTTAACAGACACATGTACAAATGAAGACCATAGATTGCACTGACCATACTGAGTGATAGAAGAATTAATCATGATTTTATATCGGAACTACACGCTCAAGTGATTTTTCTTCAAAAGCTGTAATCAGAAAGGTTATGCTGTAACTGTCTACTCCATTTTTCAGGCATACAACATGTATCATGATGACCCAGCCAAATTATCCTGATTCGGTGCCAACCACTCCTTGATCTATCCTATTACTGCTGAGCACAAAGCAATGAAGGTCTGAAAAGTTCTTCGAGGTTTATGTTTTTATGTTGTACAGTACACCAATAAAATGACCACTACATCCTCTTCGCATCGTGCGCAAACCCTTTATGTATCGTGCGCGAACGATCTCCACATCGTGCGCAAACGGTCTTCGCATCGTGCGCGAACATGAAAAGCTTGTTCCTGTAGCCAAGCTGGCGTGAGTCAAACTCTCGATCGCATCATGCGGGCATCGTGCGCTAAATAACCAAGTCCGTTTTCCGGCAATAGAGAAAAGCATACAATCGAAAGTGTCAACAATGCGATAAATACATTGTATATGTACAGTTACATGGACGGAATAAAGCCAAGAAATCTAGAACTTCAAAAGAGAGATCGTTCTACCGTACCAGTTTGACGTAGTTCAGAGTTAGGATGGGCAAAGCATGTCAGTGATTGACGATGAGTCGGCTTGAATGAATTATAGTGACACTCGAAAATATGAGAACAAAATATCTTCCTCTCTTTCCGTTTAATGAATGAATGCTGCACATTATTGATACACATAAAGGGACAGAGAAAATAATTCCAGCTACTTCAGAACAGGGAAATATGGTGTGAGAAATTCTAAACTGGGAAATCCAGTGGTGACCTAGTTGTTGGCTGCTAGGAAAGGGAGCAGTCATTTACTACCTTGGTTCACGTGCACAAGTTTTCTGCTAACCGGGCTGTAACAGACTAAAAACGATTTCAGGACAGGCATTTGGTTGATACTTTGCAATACCGTAGGAGAAGAATATCACTGATATTCCACTGGACATTTTTTGGCATTCTGATGTTCTCATATAGTCAATATAAAAAAAAAATCATATATGAGTACTAGTAGGGATTCAATGTTCATGAAAACCTAATTTTTGCTTAAATATTGTCAATGGGCATTTACCACAATTATTAATTACACAGATATATTACAGACATTTATTATTATAAGAAAAAAATTCTAAACATTTTAAAATGTTCAGAATATTTTGCTAACTGCCAATATTTGAAAATAAGGTTGATTCTTGATTGGATAAATTTGTAACATTTTGAAACCTATCCCTTCAATCAAATGTAGATTTTCAATTTGAGAATCATGCCATATACCAGCACAGTACTGAAAAATATTGCGAAGTCTTACCAATATTATCCAGTTTCTAGATGATACTTCGTATACCTATAAGGGTTCATTAGTCAGTGGAGATGAAACCGCTTGTGTCTAGACCTAGTGTTCCCAGTCTTTTTTGGAGTTTTGGAGTGGGTGAGTAGTAGGGTTTAATGTTGTTTTCAACCTTGATTCAGTCATATCACGTCGGTGCCTCCTTGTGCCAGAACGCCAGAGTGCTCACAGTTCCTATTACCCTGGACACTGATCAGCCCAGCCAGTACAGCACCCGGTCACCCATCCAAATATTGACTGAGCTTAACGGCTATGATGAGCTTTTAGAGCTCGATATGTTGGGCAAACCACATATCTTCATGGAGATCTGATCCTAAGAGGTGATACGGTAATTTCCCTAAGAATTCGCGATGCAGTGATGAAACCCGCAACTTAAAAAATTGGCTACTTTCGAATTATTTGTCGCGCTAATTCCAAAAAAAAAGCTTGTGTTCGAATTAGATGTTATGCTGATATTCACAGAAGATCGAAAATGGCGGACCGCTTCACCGTGATCGTTGTGAACTATTGATAACCGTGTATTATGTTTGATATCTCTATCATAGTTCATTTAAAAGACTCTGGGCCATTCTTAAAATATGTCAGTTGGCGAAACCCGCCCACCCTATCGAAAAGCTACCGACCCAAAAGTTTTTATCAGCCATCTGTCACCGTAAATGTTTTTTTTCTTTTTCTTCAAGTTCAAGCAGTCCCAGTGTAGTTATCATTAAATTGCATAGGTCGTGAATTTGTCCGCCTGAGTTGCAAGTTTCAAGAATGAAATACAAAGAAAATAGAGTCTACGAAACGAAAGAAAAATCTGCCCTCACGTTGTTTTTGTTGAAAAGCGATATGCATGTTGCAAAACTTGTGTGACCTACTTCCCTATTTTGCAAGTGAACTCTTCCAATTCGATCCGTCGGAAGCCTTGTGGGATCACAACACCGGGTCAGTGGAAGTTTCCATTACCGCAGTAGGGATGATAGCCCGACAGTATTGCGACACGTGCCTGCAGTCAGTCTACCAGATTTCCCGGCTAAATCTGTACCGTGATGCCGACGTTTGGTTCATTATCCATCAAACACGAAGTAAAAAGTGAAATGTCCAGCTTGTCAAGGATTGAAAATACATAAAAACTTAATGTCTGAATTCCTGCAATGATGATCGGGTTGTGTAGAACGTTGACTTGTCTACAACGTCACTCGTGAGATGTCAATGTGACTGACCCAGCGAGGGTGCATATTTTATGTTCGTCCGCTCCATAAAGTTGATTCCTCATGGATTATAAACTGGATTATCATGTTGTTGGAAACACTGACGTATGTCATTTTATTACATGGAAACGTCGTTCTGGATTGGTGAGTGAATAAAACACCAGCATCCATGTCTGTTGACATCTCCCCGTAGCACAAATGTAATACTCAACTGCTCCCTTTCAGCAGTCAAAATGTATGAGACACATCATGCACATCTTAAGAAATCAAATAATGGCTCCCTCGACATAGGAGTTGTGCACAAACTAACTATTACGCCGAAGCCCTGACAGGGACAAGCAGAGGGAAACATTTATATCTTTGTCCTTCCATATCATCTGTTTATTAAAGAAAATGAGACATCGAAAATATCATTCGAATTGGCGTTAATTTTTTTTCTATTGATCTCGTAGGTGCCTCAAAATGGCCAGTTGACGGGCATTTTCGCTTCCAACCTCCTGCTAATGAGAACCCGGTTAGGGACTTCTGATCATAGTTCTATGATATATGGAGAATTCGCAACCACAAAAACTGAACTTTTGTATTTTATTTCTGTGTCAACGATTTAGTTGTACAGAAATTATTCTGAGTAACATATTCACTTTACTTTCAGCGGGACGAACTCCACGACAAAAATGGGAGTGTTCGAATTTATTGTTTCACGAGTATATTGAAAATGCTCCCGTGTTCGTTTTATCAGGATGGAGAAAATCATGACAGGCGAAAAATCGGCCGTTTTCGAATTAAATTTGGAAGGTGAATTATAGGGAAATTACCGTAAACACAATTGTGATATTCCTCTGAGTGCACACGACTGTTTTACTCTCAAAAACAATTAGAGTGAAAATTCAATATATTTGAATCCGCGAGAAATCTTTGGTTTAAACGATGCTTTATTGCATTCTTTTCTTTGCAAGTGGGAGCGCAATAAGACGAGCTTATAACTGCGTCTCGCACACTGAACTACATTAAACAACACTTCGGGACTAAACATGAACGAACAATTATGATGCACGGCAAGAAGAGAAAACATAGATATAAGGGGAATTATATAATCATAACAAAATCTTTCCGATTGCATGTATTCCATCTAATAGATTTGATTATCTTCAATTCAGATTGAATTTCAATCTAATTTTTTCAGAGTGTTAGTATATTTCTGTGTAGAATACACTAAATAATATTGTGAGGCATCTTTACTATGGAGCTGAGCTGCTGTCAAATTTGAGCAAATGGGGCTACCGATGTTTATATGAGAAAAAAAATAATGGGTGTTTTGGTGTTGCAGGAATTATTATCGGGATATGAAATTTCAACTTTCCCCCAGGTGGATCGACACAAAAAAAAAGCTAAAAAAAACCCAAAACAATCACATGATCTTTTCACCTTTCACCTGTAGCTCCTGGAAATGGCACGGAGATATTCTTGAGTTAATATATATATGTCAGTGGTTTTAAAATCTGCAAGGCCACTCTCTGTGAAATTCAGTTGTTGAAGAAATGTATATTCAGAATCGGCACAAAAAAAAGCTAAAAAAAACAATCACATGATTTTTTCACTTTTTACCTGTAGCTCCTGGAACTGGCACGGAGATATTCTTGAATTAATATATATATGTCAGTGGTTTCAAAATCTGTAAGGTCACTTTCTCTGTGAAAAATAGCAGGTATCTTCCCCCAAAAATTTGAAGTTGATTGATATAAGTGCTCAAAAGTTAACAGAGGGAAAAGAAAAGTGGGCAAGAAGAAGACAGAAGAAACTGACAGACACGCTGGATTTACCTTTAATGAAAATCAAAATTAAAAATATTTTTATTCCGTGTGAAGTGGCTCTGTAATTATGCACATACCACAAGGAAATCTTGCAATTGTAGGAGCCGTGGCAAAATTTACTATTGGTACCGTACATATAATCAGTAAACACAGAGATTCCTATTCGTCGACAGTATAAATCTAGAACATTGTTTGTGTCTCACACACACGTAAATATTCGGAAATATTCAGTCCCAGTATTTCATCTTATTTTTGCAATATTTGAGTAATATGTTTTAAATCTTCCGATATTTATCCCGACAGGGAAGCCGCTTCTATATTTCATCAATGACACTCGGTTGTAAATTTCACACATTCTTTAGAAACTGGAAACAAATAACTTCTCCCGCGATCACGTGTTGGTCTGTGACCCATTAATTTGTTTACAGTGGGCGGAGTTCCGGGGATCCCGTGTTTTCATTGGCTGTGTTTTTCTAGTAAACAAGATGGCGCGAAAGACTTCGGCATTAGATTCTGGTTGTCTAACGCTGAATTCGGTGCTATCATATGGACTACGAGTATCATTTTTTCAATTTAGGTTCATCTACGAATAATACTCTCAATCAGCACATTCGGTTCATGCTACAATAAAACCTATCGCCATCGGGGCACGTTTTCGCACCTCTTATTGCGACTGGTTTGAAAGTTTCTTGAGGACCGAAGCCGGGCGAAGGAGGTCGTAAAATCATAAAATAATTCTGATTCAGACACATATCTCGTGTTTGACTGAAAGATTATTGAGAAATATTATAAAGAACGCACAGTTTGCAGATGGAATTACGAATTAACGACAATGATAAATTGTACGCATTCTTTGCGCATCGTGCGAAGTGGCAGTCTAGCCTCTGGTTTAGTAAATTGCCCGCATGATCTCCGAGGGAACTCCGCACGTTATTCGCATCGTGCGGAGATCGTTTGCGCATCGTGCGGAGATCGTTTGCGCATCGTGCGCATATCGTTTCCGCATCGTCTGCGCATCGTCTCCGCATCTTTAGTGCTCATTTTATTGGCGTACTGTATGTACAAACTGATGCTAAATAAAGTTTGCCATACCATACCAAGATCCATTTTTTTTATTCTTTGATATACATGTAACTTGACCCTGGATTGAGCCTGGGGCCTGCTGCTTGCGAGATTTGTCAGAACAACTTACAGTCTGTTAGCCAGAGAGGTGCCAGGGTGTCCTTTAGGCACTCTGTTTTGAATTTCGACACTGTAAATTTAGCAGATTTACAACATTGAAGTAATAGAAAATAGACACCCTGTTGCCAGAAAAATTAAAAAAAAAGTTGAAATTTCGGCACCCTGATAACATACATGTATATGAACACATACTGAAGACAAAGCTGAAGAACACCCCTGAATTTTGACCACTCAGCAAAAAATGTGACAGAAAAATGTAATAAAATAATAAACTGAAACAAGACTTTATGTAATGATCAATCAAAAAAATAGATTAAAACATGTACAATACCTTAATATGCTCATCTTTGCTTGGCTCACGGAGATAGGACATTAGAAAAGTAGACAACATCCCTAGAATCATGGTCCAGACAACCACATAGGGGCGCATGTAAAACAGGAGCAGGACAGACCCGGCTATCACCGCAGATAACAATAACGAGAAACTTGGCATGTCTGGCTCTGTGTTCAATACTCATAAGGCCATGCACAATAATTAGAGTAATCCAGCTGGGAGTTATGACATGTTCAGTAACTGTGCACAGTCAATGTTTATCCTCAATGTATCAGCTCTGACATTTCAATATAAAACTAACCTGAACATATTGAGAATGTGTACTAAATTTAGTTCTTGTATATGTATCATACTAGGTTAAATTGTATCCATTTAAATTGAATCGGGGAAAGAGATCAAGCAAAAAACCTCACGATTTCCCCCTAATCTCTCAACAGCAGGTGGTTGACCTTTAACGTGGTGGCTGGTGGAATATTTGTTTCCATTGGCCTTAAGCAGGACATCCTATGCATCATCATATCCCAGTCCGCGGCCTGCACCCAACATCAGGAAAGTAGGTGAACACTCACGCGCAACGGTTACGCGTGTACAACCGGCTAGTTAATCAACCAGTGGTAATTCTCCGAGCAAGTTCAAGTTCATTACGGAAGGAATACATGTAGAGATCTATTGTTGTAGTCAAGATGTCTTCAAGCCTTTAGCTGTGTTAGATGTAGGAGTGCACAATACACAACTGAGGCCAGCCGAATTCTCCCAGAAAACCTGATCACCACCACGATGTAAATATATCCAATGTCTTAAAACGTAAGAGGGAAACAATTTCTCGATGAACTGTACACACTGAACATGATATATTGGCACTGTAGGTGTTTGTTCAGTAAAAACTGGAGCACATTTCTCACCAGTTAATCTATCAGCACCCACAACTCAGTACTGTGTGATACAACAGCGGTAATGTGGAGGAAGAGATTAAAACCTCAGCCAATGCTGGCTTGGACGATAATGTATTTAGTCTGCCACCAAAATCCTGACAAAAATATGCATCATTATTCCCATCTGTACTATCATTGTCATGACTGTGCTACAGATGTACATCTACAAATGTCAAATGAAGTCCCAGTGTGTACTATGTACATACAGACAGTAGTTGACTGTAGAATATGGATTTATCTTGGGGATCAGAGCATACTGAGACAATTTCTGAGTGCAGAACTAGTGAATTATAAATCCTGTTTGCTGGCTCACACAGTGGCCATAGTCGCTACATGTATATGTATGAAATCAAGATTGATCAGATGACTGCACAGCCAATTTGTGAGAGAATTAACGATGAGATGTACCAGTACTAATTCACTTGCAGTGTAATAGTGCTGGCCCAGGGTTAATTAACACAATTGAGCCATTCTGCCAACAAAGTATGTAATAAGCAGGGGTTGAAATGTTTGTAAAAATTTACTTGTCCCAGGTGACGAGTGACTATTTTTTTACTTGTCACCTGGCTTTTAGTAGTTGTCTCAAAATATTACCAAGATTTAACTGTCCCTTATATAAACTCAACTGTGTTGTAATTTTTCATGAAATAAAACAACCAATTAGATTCAGACTTTGTTCTGTTATTCTTTTAGTGTATTTATTTGGGTAGAATACACAGACAGACAGACTACACCATGTACACAGACACCTTTACCATTTTGATCGGCTTAGGTGAAGGAAAGTAATTAGGTGAATCAGCGTTGTCCGCCGATTTTTGTAATTTGTAATTTGTCCCCGATACACAGAAAATTTATCGTACAGCTTTGAAACTTCACACAGTATATAAACTAAAATTCCCCCATATGTCATTAAAATCTGTTGGGAATTGATGAAAATCACCAATACCTACTATGTTATTTTGGGGCTACGATGACATTGATCTGCCAGTGTTATATAACATGCAGACTTGGTGTCATGGCATCAAAAAATAGCCTACAAATCTCCCATCTAATTGTTGTTTTCGCGATTTGTTGAGAATTACTGGAAGGATTTTCTTGTTACTTTGGAATAAAATTAGTACTTTTTAGTTGATCTCCTGTGTGAAGTTTCAATATCCCCCGATCAATTGTCTCCGAAATATCGCCGAAAACGTCTCCGATATATTATCTGTGACAGACACTGTAGAACCAGTATTTTTACAAGGGCAAGAATGTTTTCAATATCATGTGAGTCACTCTTTCAACGGATAATTTTTGATTCTCGATTGTTCTGCCTTCTTGTGACTGGGGTTTCATTCCGACGTTTCAGAAAACGATCCATATTACTGTCGAAGAATAGTTGCCACTGACGCTCTATTCAACCATGGAGCCTACTATAGTAGTAGGCTCCATGATTCAACCAAAATGATCGAACCACCATGACCAAACGTGTTATCGCCAGGCTGCATCCAGATTCTATCAGCTACGCTGATTGGCTGGATGGAGTTAATTAGGCTGATGAGATCACGCGTACCATAATCACTTGACTTGTCAAGAGGTTATTTTCTATCTTCGCGCACAGGAGAGCGGTTTTTAAAAAGACAGTGACATCAACGACAGCGGTCGTACGGGCCATGGAATCACGTAAATTCATCAACTTCGGGGCCTGCGGAAACTATGCTACACATGTTGGTTTGTTAGGCGAAGTATGTATCTGTTACAAATAAAAACGGCACTTTATGGCTTTGTTGTCGCAGGCGACAAGTCACTTTTCTTTTTACTTGTCACTTGCGAAAATCACTTGTCATCGACAAGTAGACAAGCGTTATTTCGAGCGCTGAATAAGGGGAGATTAATCTTGTATGTAAATACCCAGGAATGGTCTGTTACATACATGTACATGTACATGATCATGATGTCTGCAGTCTATCCTGATCAGGTTAGGGCGATCCTGCTCTCTAAAAGGGAGGTAAAAAGAGTCATTTTTGCACAATAACTTTTTATTCCTAATTACCTATTACCAGGGCCATATCCAGAGTTTATTTGGGGACACCCTTTCTTGCCTTTTTTTGGGCGCATTAAAATTGACTGTAAAGTTTGGGCGCCCATACCCTTTAACAGGTATCAAAATGGCTCTGGATATGGCCCGGATTACTTCAAAACTTCAGATGTATTAATTTATCTCTTGTTCCATGTCTTAAAATTAATTTACCATTTGAAAAACCTGGCAATGTTGTTTGAACAGCGCGATAGATGTTTGTCCTATTATTATGCAAATTAGATAGATGAGAATTTATTTTTTACTACCATTCGATATATTTGTCTGTGTGCGACTCAAGAGGATTTTGCTGAATTCATTATGTGAACTGATTTATTGAGCAAAAATGATCATCTTTTTTACCTCCATTTTATAGAGTGAAATTGCCCTAAACTCCCATCATCCGAACGCACGGCACGACCATACGTAGAAACTTCTGCTCTTAGCCATGCGGTAACGGGTGCTATCTGAGTATATTAGGGTGTTTCCCAAACGGTCATATCCGATTGGTCCCGTGATATCCGACATCGGCGCAATCACATTCATATAACGAAGACACACCTCCAGAAAGCGATCGATTGAAATGATCCCTTGGCGGTTCTCGAAGTTTCCCCATCACAGAATAAAAAGCATATCATTTTCCTGTGAACTGCCGCCAATTTCATTTTTTTCAAATATGTTAGGCCGTTTGTACATGTTATATGATCTTTCTTCAGAAAAACAAATAAGCATGTTCCATTAGAGTGAGAAATAAAATAGCAAAGTCGCACAACTTCATTTTGGTCTCGCGTAGAATCCCCCAGTCTTGCGCCTCATGAAACTGACATGTCTGATGTATATTTAACCCTAGTCCTGTCAGCCAGTTATACGCTGGTCGAAGTGTGAGTGTCAGGCTGTCAAGCAGAGTTGAACTGTTGAAAATGGGCTCAAAAAACGGTGACTGTCTGATCGTTGGAATTGATAAATAAATTGAAATAATGGATGGTATTTGATGCACGATACATCAATTTGAAACCCTGAACATACACTCAGAACATATTTGGCATTTTACAGCTTCAGAAATATATAGGAATCGTAATTCAGCAAAAATAGTGTACCGTAACACTCACGTAAGGAATTTTATCACGTTCAGAATACTACAGATGGACGGTCTGTTTTGCTTCATCTCGACTTAATAACTCGTCTAAATTCTTATAGATGCCACAGTTTATAGTAATCAAATGTATTCCTGATTACTCGTAGCACAACGATTATTGAATATTTATTTAACATTCCAAGTAAATTTGTAAAAATCCTTTTGTTTACGCGAGTGTGGCTTCCCTCAGCGAGACCAAGCGCCATTCTGAGTCCGTCGAAATTGGCCACAGCGCATGCGTAACTTTATGTTAATGACCAGCTGGAGCAGTTTGACCAATCAGGAAGTCGGGTTACGTCAGGTGATCAACATTTTCGCGGGTTATTGAAGTTGAATGGAAAGGATTCGAAACACATGACCATTTTCACCCAATAAAATCGACGCATTTTTACTACGTGACACGAAAAAAGTTGTGAAAGAATGAAAGCAGAGTTGTTGCCCTTCAATTTGACATCTTTAACGTGGGGAGGGGCTCACGGGTTTTCGTTGCAGAAGCTTGTAAACAAGGTGCGTTTTTACACGTTTCAACAAACTTTTCTGAATAAATGACGCTCTGTTTTACATTTGTGGACGATCATCACATAACTAAGCGTCTTTTTTAGTAATAAAAAGAGAACTCACGTGAAATGATTAATGAAATAATATGTTTGTAGTTGGAGTAAGCCGTGTCTGGTTCTTTTTTTCCACACGTGGCTCTAAATTGTTTCGAAAAACGATCAAACGTCCGACAGTTTCTCGTAACGTATATATCCGGAGTCGACACTGGGAACTTGACAGTCGAGCAACGTGTATATACGGAGTTGACAGGACAAGGGTTAAATACAGATAATGTCATTGGCTCATTTAAATGGGGTGGACATGTGACTTCATTCTTTGGGAACGACTTTCGAACAGGATTATCTCCCTCGAGATAGGTGGCGTCGTGTGAAATACATGTACATGCCGAATCATAGCGATAAGCTAAGGGTAGTGTTAAGTGAAACGTGAAATGCCCTTAGCAAGCTAAGATGTAACCGCTGATTGTAAAATTAGCGAGGGCTGTCCTGGATCAGTCTCCTGGATTTTGTTTTGCGAGAGTAACCATTCCCTCCAATATTACTTCCCAACACACGGACAGTTTTGAGGAGAGTGATTCAAAAGCTGTCCTGGCGAAAAAAATGAGTAGAGTGATTGAGAGGAAGAGTGAACAGTCTCCTCAAAGGAATGCTTCATTCAATCCAAATATGGGGCTTCTATTACATGTATACTGGTTTTTACTTAAAAATAAACTGTATCAAATATCTCCTGCGATTTAACAGAGAAAAGTATTATTTATTTTATTCATTTTTGTGTCTGCCATATTTCCAACAGTTGGTCCTACACGAAAACGGGGCTGCTAGAACTGATGTCACAATATCAAGGATTAGAGCACCATTTGCCGATTTGCCCAACATGACTTCCACAAGGAGTTGTCAATTGTTAAAATTTAATACTATTCACGATCTAATACAGGCCCTAAGATTTGAAAAGTTTAGTTAACCTGAAAATAGGTTACATGTATGTGAAATTGACCAGGTAACCCATAGTTTGTTCCCCCACTTCTGAACTGCATAACCTATACGTTATCCAAATAGGTTATGCAGATGTATTGGTTTTTGACTGGAGATTATTCAATAAAACTTGCTGTTGCTACATGTATCTACGCCGACATTTTGATTTTGTATGTAATAATAATCTCGTTCCCATAATCTAGCCCCTCTCTGCTGTTGGCTTCCGGTGCCCTTGCCGCTGGAAAAAAAAAATCATTACCTGGTGACCAATTTTCGTCATTACCACGTGTTGCGTAAAGAGTCCAATTTTGTGTGACTGGCAGACTTCTACATGTATCATTGGAATTGTGACCCCTATTTCTGAAATATTTCTCAAATTAAATTCACATATACATGTACACGTTTTAATTTTAAAACAGTAGAACGTAAAGTTTCTCTCCCATTCACTTTCGTTTTTCGGCTCTCGGCATCACGCAGGTTCGGGGCCGCACACCCGTCTTGGTTAGGGCCCCATAACCAGGACACAACGTGCAGTCAGATAAGAGGAAGTTGAGAGACTTTTACCCTGTTCATATAATCCCACAGAGCGATATATATACCTGGGCTGTAGATTATCTAGTATCATAGAGTGTATCAAAACGCACATGAGTTTCGCATTCAATTATCTCCCCTCGACTGGGGCTCTTGTGTGTGAAGTTAACATCGAAACTCTGGTAAGTACAGCACATGCTCCGATCGGAAATGATTTTCAGGTTACAACAGGAATTTATTAAAATTATGTCATTGTGACACAGAGTTTGGGCCATAATTTAGGCGAACGAATAATCGGCTATGCGCCTTTCATTTTGGGTAACCGCTAGACGAACTGAACAATCGTTCTCCCCAAATTTTAAGGCCTGTAATACAATAAGCAGAATTCCCTTTACCCCATTATTATCGCTAATTCAAGCTGTCCTACTACTGAAAATAATTCCATAGATTCTGGTACGCATGCATGTTGTTTCCAAACATGTGTGACATCCATTCTTTCCTCAGAATGATCAGCTCCAGTTACCTCCCTTGTTCATGTTGACCCAGAGTTAGATACATGCATGTATGCACATTTATCCTGAATTTGCCTGCCATGTCTTGTCACATGTTAGCCAAGTTTTGGACCAGACAAACATTTACATGTATTGAAGTTGTCCATAAAGAGATACGAATAACATAAAAAAAACCCCAAAAAAACAGACATTGTACATCTGCCAAGTTTCAGAATTGTAACAAAAAAACAAGCAACCAGACGATGCTAGGTCCCCCACCGAAATGGCAGCAATAATTTTTAGCATTGTTGGTCTCAGGGGATATACATGGGGGAGGCAA
Source organism: Hanleya hanleyi (assembly GCA_036873755.1). Classification (NCBI taxonomy): domain Eukaryota; kingdom Metazoa; phylum Mollusca; class Polyplacophora; order Lepidopleurida; family Hanleyidae; genus Hanleya; species Hanleya hanleyi. The sequence continues at coordinate 7,895 of JAVTVY010046317.1, read as the reverse complement.
CTGCTACTTCATAGGCGTTGGATGCGTAAGGGTCTTTCTGCCTCCCCAAGTTTTAAGATCAATTCAGAACGGCTGACTGAATGTTGATTGTTGCTGTACTATTTAGTTTCCATGCAGTGACACATGGGAATTATGTAACCGAGATGTAACCCCAAGCGACACCTCTTATAAAGGCATATTATCTGCAAACCAAATTTGACAAGAATCTGAAGGCGTCCTCACTGCCCGAAAACCAAATTTTAAATTTGCCACCAGGTATCGCCACCTGTAGGTGCAAGTGGGCGACATGCAATCCCAAGCACCATCTCATGGCATGATATCAGCATACAAACTTTGGGAAGAATCTGAAGAGGGATCTTCAAGTTATTGCCCGGAAACCAAATTTAAATTTTACCACCAGGTGTTGCCACCTGTAGGCACAAGTGTGCGAAAAACAATCCCACGCGACATCTTATGGTCTATGAATACCAAATTTGAGAAGAACCCTTTGTCAAATTATTGGCCGGAAACAAATTTCGGATTTTTCCACCAGGTGTCGCCACCTGTAGTCAGAAGCAGGTGAAATACAATCTCAAGGTCATCTCATGGCATGGTATCTGCATACCAAATTGGAGAAGAATCTGATGAGCGAAATCAAATTTAGATTTTGACACAAGGTGGTGCCACCTGTAGGCTCAAGTGGACAGAACCCAAGCGACATCTTACGTCCTGGTATATTCATACGAAATTTAAGAAGAATCTGATGAGCAGTTCTCAAGTTTCTACCCGGAAAGAAATTTGGTATTTTGCTACCAGGTGGCGCCACCTGTAAGTGCAAGTGAGTGAAAGGCAATCCCATGCAAAATCTCCTGGCATCATGCTAAATTTGAGAAGAATCCGATGAGCATGCACTGCAGTTCTCAAGCATGTCAAGTTATTGGCCCAATTTTTTTCTTCAGATTTTGTCACCAGGTGGCGTCACCTGTAAACAGAAGTGGATGAAACGCAATCCCAAGCAACATCTCATGAGTCATGGCAAGGTACAATGGCCCATTCCACAGGAAGTGGTCCAAACAAGCCAAATTTTAAAAATGTTAATGCGGACAAAATTTGTGATTTTATTGTAGCAAATAGATCCAGATTACTTGTTGTGACAGTAGTTTGCATTTTCTAGTACACACCTGTCTGATAATTACAGGTGAAGTCAACTATTTTTTTTTCTCTTTTTTTTATGACAAAACACACCTAAAGAGTTAATGGACTCATTTTTGCTAAGTTATGTTGGTTTTCAAGTGAAACTCCAAAATATCATTGGATAACACATTGTCTTCTTAATAATAATGACCGTTTCCCGTTGAAATAAAATTTTGACGGTGTTAACAACTAGAATTTACTGTCTAGCAGGTGGCGTAACACACGTAACACAAATTCATATAACAGTTTACAGTGGAGGGCATAAATAACAGGAGCTTAATACTTTTTCAAAAGCAAAGGTACATTAACTATGCTGTTGTGATACATATAGAATTTAATTGATACATTGTCTTTATATTTGATAATTAATTAGTTAATTGCACGTAACACACGTAACGTTACGTGTGTTACATCAAGGCCTTCTTTAGAAAATTTCTGATCACCTGCTGTTTTTCCATAACATATATACATGGGAGGTAAAATATGGAAGATGACCTGCTACACCCAACGTTTGGCCTAATTTTAGGTATCCGCAGGCCCGCAAATCGAGCCTTAGTTACATGGAATGTTACGTGTGTTACATGCTCCTTGATTAAAGACAGAGAGTCTATTTCAACAAGATTTATTTCCAGTGAAATGATTATTAGATTCAAAATATTAGGTTCTGAATCATAAAAAATATTGGAATAGTCATTTTTCACCAACCACATGAGATCTACTACTGGTAAGCTGCATTTTCTAGTACACCTACTGTGTACTGCTAAGAAGGCCCATGTCACGTTACGTGTGTTACAATTTGCATGGTGCACCCTAAAAAAAAATTGCTCTCAAGAAGTTACAACTATATTAGGACAAGGTTCCTTAGCGCGCATACTACCAAATTTTTTTCTCGAAGAATGATCATAATTAATTCAATCTTAAATAGGGGAGGGTTAATTGTGTGTTACGTGTGTTACAACAGACAAAATGAGATTTGCTCATATATGTGATTTAAACTCAAAATCATATGAAAGGTTTGAAAGATTTGCCATGTAAATTATACCTTATTCTGTCAATGTGTAAAAAAAATGTAGTCACTTGACTTCTGGATTAAATTTGCTTTGGTAAATTCAGACAGTGTAACACACGTAACAAATATTGTAACACACGTAACACAAGACTTTCACTTCCACCTCCTCCAATTGTTATTTGTATGGCTCCACACCATGTTGGTATAGAAAAGTGTTTATTCTTCTTGAAAAATAACTACACATTAGATTGAATCATGTGTACAAATCAGACGATTTTGAGTTTAAATCACGTATATGAATAAATCACGTTTTGTCCGATGTAACACACGTAACGCATAATTAACCCTCCCTAATCAAGGTAGAATTAATCATGATCGTTCTTTGAGAACATTTTTCAGTAGTATGTGCCCTAAGGATCCTTTTCCTAATATAGTTGTAACTCCTTAACAGTCAGGTTTTTTTAAGGGTCAATCAGTGCAGGCAAAAAAGTCTGCAAATTGTAACACACGTAACGTGGAATGGGCCAATGTACATGTATGCATGCCTAATTTGGGAAGAATTTATTGCCTGAAAACCAAATTAAGAATGGAAAGAACCCTAGTGGCGCCACCTACAGGCAGATCTTTCTGAAACGCAATACTACATGTAATCAACATCTTGTCACAAGGAATGTTTATGCCAAATATCGAAGAAATTCGACAAAGCATTTGGAAGTTATCGCTTGTGAAGAATTTGAATGGACAACCACGGACATGCACAGGAGATTGGAACAAGACCCAGTGGCGCCACCTTCAGGTGGATCTTGCTGAAACGCAATACCAACCCACATCTGGTTACAAGGAATGTATATGCCAAATTTCAGAGGAATCTGACAAAGCATTTGGAAGATATCCTGAAATGGGACAGACACGAAGAAGCGAAACTCAGTGGCAACACCTTCAGGCAGAAGTTGCTGAAATGCAGTGGCAACCGGCGTCTTGTCGCAAGGGATGCATATGCCGAATTTAGGAAGAATCCAACAAACCGTTTGGAAGTTATCGCTTGCAAAGAATTTGAACGGACATCCACGGATAGAAACGGACATGAAGAAACGAGACCCAGTGGCGACACCTTCAGGCAGATGTTGCTGAAATGCAATAGCAGCAGGTGCACTGGTGTCTTGTCACAAGGTATGCGTATGCCGAACTTCGGGAGAATCTGACAAAGCGTTTGGAAGTTATCGCTCGTAAAGAATTTGAACCGACATCCACGGACAGGAACGGACATGAAGAAACGAGACCCAGGGACGACACCTTCAGGCAGATGTTGCTGAAATGCAACAGCAGTCAGTGTCTTGTAGCAAGAATGCGTATGCCGAATTTTGGGAGAATCTGACAAAGCGTTTGGACGTTATCGCTTGCGAAAAATTCAAACTGACAGCCACGGACACAAAGAACCAAGACCCATTTTGACCCAGCTACGCCACCTTCAAGCAGATGTTGCTGAAATGTAACACCAACTGGCGTCTTGTCGCAAGGAATGTGTATGCCGAATTTCGGAAGAATCCAATAAAGCGTTTGGACGTTATTGCTTGCGGAAAATTCAAACAGACATAAACGGACATACACCATGTACACGGACATCCGCGGACACAAAGAAGCAAGAACCATTTTAAATTCCCTGGACGCATTGCGGCGGGGAACAAAAAAAACCCCAAACACAACCGAGATTGGGATAATGATATACATGTAGATGTCACAAAGTGAAGTATGACAAAGCAAAAAGTAAAGCCAAGCAGCACCGGTACTTGGAAGGATGTAGGCTGAAATGCTGGACAAAACAGTGATGACCATTATCTCTGCAGGAGGACAACATTAACTGTCACCAGTAATCACTCACCTGTTCTGTTGGTAGAATTGGTAATGGTCGATGTTTTCCGGTGATATTAGTTGAGTCTCTGTCCTCAGAATCACTCTCCTCACTGCCATAATTATCCTCAGAGTCTGACCAGCTATTATCAAACAGTTCCGCCGGACTCTGAGGCACTCCGTCAGCACCAATTAAGTACAGTGCTGCCGTGTCGTCGTTAGGATCACTGACCGACACGTGATTGGACGAATTAAATGAGCTGCAATCACCGAGATGGCCCTCATTGGCCGAGTCGAAGTCCGTGTCATGGCTATAATCACTACAACTATCACAGTTTCTCGACGATGTCGATATGTTATGTTTGCTCGGAGACTGAGATTGAATCTGTTGCACAAAACTGTTCCGGTTCCATAATGGCGACTCCGTGATATTACTGGTGTTCTGAGGTTTAGTCCTAATGGGCGGTGTTGAAGACCCATCACGATTTGCACATGTGTCAGCCTTCTCGCCTTTCTCGTCACCTGTCTGATCAATCAAATTGATCATTGCTTTGACGTAACCTTTCGCCATGATTGCGTGCGCGAAACGCTCTTTTCTGGGGTAAATATTTTGCTGTGGCAGCCTTTTTAGCAGCTCGACTCTACGATTGATGGAGCGCTTCGACGGACTTATTGGGTTGGAAGAGTCCACGTAAAATCTTGATCTCCCCGGGCGACTGGGTGATGATGGAGCAGATCTGCTGCCCGTTGAATCTAAACATTCCTCAAAAGTGTTTTTACTTTTGCCCTCTTCTTTTAGCGCAGGTGATGTGGGTTGGTTACAGACACAACTGTCCCGGTGGGAATCTGAGGTATTACATGGAGACCATTCACTTGAATCATCTTTACCACCTTTTTTGTTTGAAGAGCTCTCACTGAGTTTTGACGTACAGCAATTTCCTACATGTACACATTTACACGTATTCCCGTTAGTCCTACCCAATCCTAGACATACACTCCTCGCACAAACTACATTCCCGTTATTCGTATCGCCACATTCACAATCACAATCGAATGATGGCTGAATTCTCGTACATCCACCTCCCTCGTCTCGAGACCCCTTGCGATGATTCCCATTTTTACCCAAACGAGGTCGTGACACCCCGTTAATAAGGCGTTCCAAAAACTTGGGTTTGGCTGGAGCTGGAAATAGAGAGAAAACAATTAAGTTACCTTGTTTTAACATTCAGATTGCACAGATTGGTACACCATTGACATGACCAACACCAAGACACTAATAAACAGAACAATCTGCAATCAACAGACAACTATGGTTGGAATGGAGCTACGATTGAACGAAGAAATCAAAACTCCCCCCCCCCCCACCACACATTCTGCCCCAATTTTCTTCCACTCTCAATAAATATAACCCACATCAACCACAGCCTTCACAATCAATCAAACCAATACTATGACCATGCCAGCAAATTACATTATAACCTAATATTGGCGGCCTATCTCAATATGATCAGATTGAGGAAGTTACCAAAAGCAATTATGCAAAATATATTCATGACAAGCACTGCTAGACAGATAAACTCTGTAGTATACATACATGTACAGTCTAGGTTGTAAGACTGTCGCCTGTACATATTCGAGTTACTCTGGATGTACAATTATGTGATGTGAAGAGGGCCATTGACATATAAAATATTCCCAGTCAATAGGTCAGTGAGATCAACTACATCCAGGAAGCTGAGATTAAAATGGAGTTATTAATATAAGCCAGAAAACTGGTCTGCACTGTACTGTCTTTCCACTAATGCAACTCAACTTTTTTCATGCTCTATTGTTTTGTCTGTTTTATACAGATTTAAATCCGTAAATCTCTAAAAATAAATGAATAAATCCTGAATGGAGATAATAGGGCAGGCACATACATTATCACAGTAGAATTTAAGGACAGTTAAACTGATCTGGCAATGATCTGGATCTGTATGGTACAGGTCATGGATATACATGTACATGTATGACTGACCATCTAAATATGGCACAGTATGGTAATCCCTCCACAACATGGTAATCCCTCCACAACATGGTAATCCCTCCACAACATGGTAATCCCTCTAAATTATTCAATCACAAAAAGTAAAAGTTTCTCTTGTACAATTACAGGTGATTACATTTATTAGAGGGAGGGAGGGAATTTGGCTTAATGCCACACTCAAGTTTGTTTCACTCATATGGTGACAGTCAGTTTGGTTGGTGGAGGAAGCCGGAGTACCCGGAGAGAACCACCGCCCTTCGGCAAGTAACTGACAAACTTGCACACATGGACCAGCTCGGTTCGAACCCGTGCCGGTTCAGCGGTGTGAGGCTAGCGGTCACCAGCGAAGCGCCTTAGACCACTCGGCCACCGAGGGCCCCTACAGTACGTGAAAGAAATGAACTCAATACTGGGATGACATGATGTTAACATCATGACAACCCGATTCTGTCATGATGTTAACATGATGATAACCCGATTCTTGTCCTGATCTTGTCCCGGTTTTGTCCCGGTCTTGTTACAAGGACAACATCGGGACGGCATTGGGACGACATCGGGACGTCATGACCTGTGAATACAGAGGCAATTGCGTTAATGTTTACACTCGTTTGGTTCGTTTCGGTTCGGTTATTAAAATATGACCGCAAAATTTTTAAACCGGAACGAAGTTTGAACGAATTATGACCAGAATATGAACGGAGTTTGACCGAAACGAAATAACCGAAACAAAATGAACCGAACGGAGTGAACGAAGTTTGGACTACCGTAGTGCCAGTGGACTGCCCGCTGCTGCCGTTAAACTTTAATCGTCCATACATGTTTGCCTGTGAATAAAGTTGGATGACTGACAGAATGGCTCGGAAACCCGTATAGTTAAATGTTTACAAAATGTACTGATTGTAATTTGTTCAGATAGATAAAGAAATATGAAGCAGGTCGTCTCTACTCCCGCGGCGAAAAGCACCACGTGGTCCAAATGTGCGAACTTTGACCCTGCAGAGCTATGCCCCTGAAAACAACCGCACCACGTACTCCTAGTACCCGTGCGGCGCTTCTGAAGTGTGATCACCTACTGTCCACTTCCATAGTCTACCGAATTTGTGATTACAGATGAATTGATTTTCAAAATACTATAACAACTACATGGCTTGTTGTCCCAAGATTCTGTTATAGTCGGCGTCTTTTGTTTGTTTGTGAGACGAATGTATAAATTTTTATTGTACTCAGAATTAAGAGCCCCCCCCGCAATACATAACAACGGAATAAAAGAACAACATTTCACATGGGGTACATGCTGATCTAATCCCCATTACGAAGTTAGAGTATATTACCAATATAATAATAGTAACACTTTAAATTAAGCCTAGAGCTCAAATTAACAAAAAAATGAATCCCGTTTTGCGAGACATGAGAAAATATAAAATACCACATATCTTTAGTACTTCCATTTATAAATATCTCGCTCTGCTCTCTCATTGTTATTTATTATTTAATTATTTATTTTAATATCTAGCGCTGCAAAAGATCTTAAATGAACGAAGAAATGTACCGTGAAATTTAAATAGAGCATTGAGTTGATGGGCCGCGAAATCCGAATGGGAAGGGGACTACAATTTCAATCAATCAAAAATCGAAATGTAATCGGGTGGGTCTAACAAAAGAAAAAATAGTTCATAAAATACTTAATTAATATTATGGTCCTAAAAAAAGATTCGTTCTCATCGAGGCGTACAAGGTACATTCCAAAGATGTTTTCCGTCAATACAATTGTGTTGCGGAAACCTGTCGCTTATGTACGGAAGATATCACAGAGAAACAACTTATTAGACCATTCTTCCT
>JAVTVY010046316.1:0-21216 GCA_036873755.1 Hanleya hanleyi | reverse complement strand
CTGTTTACACATCATCCGACTCGAGATCCGAGAATTGCTGATACAGAAGAACACAGAGAGATCGTTGGCCATGAAGAAGATGGAGGGGGCTTGACGATCATCTCCAGTTTTCAGCGAGTGATTGAAGACGAAGCCACGTTAATCAGGAGTACCGAAGAACTCGCACAACAACTCCGGGAAGATGTGAGAACAGAAGAAAATAGACGGATCCGAAGGCTGAGTGAACAACAGGACCAAGAAATACACAGAATGGAAGAAAACGACAGTGATGTGACGGAGGGTGGGGGACAAGACGGCGACGAGCTGCCCTGGCTAAATACTAATACACCTCCAACAACAACCACGATGACGCCGCCTGTGTACACTGAAAGTATAAGGACTGAAGACCATACAGCCGGACTTCCCACCATTGCCGAAACTCCAACAATTTCAGCTGAAGAAACACCACAAACCTGTCGCCACCAAGTAGAGATAATTCGACTCAATGAACAGATTATCGCCATGCGGGGAGGGATGGTTGGGCTGGAGACGACGATGAATGGGATGGAGGCGCAAATTACCATACTGAAGAAAGAACGCCGTGTCGAAGAGAAAAAAACACGATGCAGTATCTGCACGGATGAGGAAAGTGGGTACGCCGTGTTACCCTGTGGACATCTTTGCCTATGTAAGGATTGCTGGGTAACCCTGACGTGTGAAGGGGCGATGTGTCGCTGCATTGATGCCGGAGAGTGCCATCTGAAAATAAAATGCCCCATATGCAGAAAACATGTAGGAGGAGTGAAGCGAATATACCGTGCCTAGTGTCGTATCACACTATCAAAGGCCCTTTTCAGGGCCAACCCATCTTTCCGAAAGGGAAAACTTCTTTCCTAAGCACACCCAAATAACACCAGATGCCCATCATCCTTTTCCCCCCAAAAAATCAAAGAAAAACATTTTTTTAAATTTTTTTACCAATTTTTGAAATTATTGAAAAAAATTATAACCTTTAACCACCGCGCATGCGCGGAATCACCCTAATTCAATGCCATACCCAGTCCATCAGATGCTCCTTCACGTCAGCTTCAATTTGATACCTCTCTCGAAAAAACGACCAAAAAAATTTTTTAGCTGCATATTTTCACCCTCACCATGTCAGGGTCAAAATTTCTTTATTTTTTTTTTTTTGGAGGTAGTGGGTCGAGTGAAGTATCAAATTGAAGCTGACGTGAAATGCTTCACATTGATACCTTACTCGACCCCATTGGACCACTAGGGGCTCCCCTAACTCCAAAAAGGCTATTTTGAAGATCGATATGGATCTTTTTTTTTTTTTTTTTTTTCAATTTTAATTTTGGAGGTAGTGGGTCGAGTGAGGTATCAAATTGAAGCATTTCATGAATGCTTCACATTGATACCTCACTCGACCCGATTGGACCATGAGGGACGCCCCTAACCCCATCTATTTTAAAAGATCGATCTTCAAGATCGATCTTTTTTTTTCATTTATTTTATTTTGGAGGTAGTGGGTCGAGTGAGGTATCAAATTGAAGCTTAGGTGAAGGGCTATCTAATGGACTAGGTGTGAGGTTGACATATCGGCCTTCTGCGCATGCGCGAAGGCCGAAGGCTATGAAAATAGCCTTTTTTGGAACTAGGAGAGCCCCTAGTGACCCGATGGAGCCGAGTGAGGTATCAATGTGAAGGTGAGATGAAGGGACATCTGATGGACTGGTGTGGGTTGAACTATCAGCATTCTGCGCATGCGCAAGAATGGAAAATAGACGTTTTGGAGCTATTTGACTATTAAAAAAGGAAAAAACGAATGAACACAAAGCATTTTTTCTACTATATTTTTATTAACACACAATGAACGTATTCACAATTGAATTTAATACAATTATATCTGAGTATTGAACTTTTTTTTAATACAATTAACAGTGAAAAAACTCTGAAATTTTAAATACAATTATACGCTCTCCAGATCAATAAATGTGTAGGGTCAATGTTTTTCCTTGTTCTCCTCAATAGTTCGTCAACAAGACTTGTTTGAATTCATCATCATCTTTCCGTCCTTGGTGCACATAGATGTACGTCACAATCTCTTCACGTGGGATTTTGGAAGGACAAGCCGCTACCACTGCCATGGCAATTTGCGCCTCGGTCACAGCCTGTAGTGTTTCAGTGAGGGTCGCGTATGAGGCTACCAGAGTGTTCATGTGAGGTCTGATGAGCTGCAGGACTGTGTCAATGTACTTCTCATATATATAGTGCGACACCTGGTAGGCCAGAGTTTGACGAATTGTACTGGCTAGACTCTGCAACTCCCGCCAGGCCGTTAATTTCAATGTGACCCCTTGAGGACAAGCCACCAGCTCTTGCGTATCTAAACGCTTTCGCCATTTTCGAATATGCACCAGGAGCTGGTCATTGAAATAAGCACAGCTCACATAGATGTCGTCACCCACAGGAAATTTCGCTTCGTCATTTCCCTGGTCGCGAATAACCGCATCGATGGCGTAATCAAGGGTCTCCAGTTTTTGCCAGGTGTCCAAGTTCATGGCAATATGCTTACCAGGTCTGTCGTTAAAGCCCGCTGCATTAAAATGCACTTCTTCGTCTTTTACACTGACCGTTAAATAGGGTGAGAGCTCCCAAATGTCCTTGTGGGCTGCCCGATGAGTCGCTTCGATCAGATTATTGATCTCCTGGACAGACAGAGGAAGTTCTTGTTTCACAGGCACTTGCTGGGGTACTACTAGCTCAGGTATTACTAACGGGGTTAGACGGGGGCGTTTGGGTCGCCCAGCACGTTTAGCACTCTCTGAGCTAGTACGTTTACTAGCTGTACGCTCTTCGTCCACCACTAACATATCCTCATCTGGTAGAACGTCGTCGTCGTCGGCTTCCAATAGATCTGCTAGTTCGCCATTTCCCGTGATCTTCAACGCCGCCACGAAGGATAGACATCCATAGTAGGTAAAGTGCGGTACATCATCGATGAGAGCTTTGTTTCGTGCTGAAAAAGTTTTCTCCGCCATGATTTCCTCGACACGCTCTTCCAGGAGTATGTTTTCCTCCGCCATAAGGAAATCACATAAGTCACCCACATGCTCCATCTCGTCAATCAGACGAACACGGTACTTTGCAAGCCTCGCTAAAAATAATAATGATGATGATGACGCCATGACTTGGGGCTGGTGAAAAACTATTACGGAGTAATAGTCTAGTGAATTGGCACTGGTAAAATCGAAAAAAGTATGTCTCATACAACAGGATAGGCAAGTAGGCAAAATGGTTGGATGACTGACTAGAGGTGAAACAAGCAGGCAGGCAGGCAGGCAGACAGACAGGTAAGTCACAGTGCTACGCAAAAGTAGTCCAATGAATACACCCTTTCCCTAAAAATCAACTGCTTTTATACATGACCCCGGTGAGTGGGGTGGGTTCAAAATGGTGGCCCCTTATTTTACACACACAACACCATAAGCCGCCATTTTAAACCCACCCCACTCACATCCCAGGTCAATCAGTGCACGAAGTGAGTGGGGTGGGTTCAAAATGGCGGACTTTAAGCGGTCGGGAGAAAATAGGGTGCCGCCATTTTGAACCCACCCCACTCACATTGCCCACGACCCCTCATCTTCACTCATAGACTGACCCGGTGAGTGGGGTGGGTTCAAAATGGCGGCCCCTTATTTTACACACACAACACCCTAAGCCACCATTTTAAACCCACCCCACTCACCCAGGTCAATCAGTGCACAAGGTGAGTGGGGTGGGTTCAAAATGGCGGACTTTAAGCGGTCGGAGAGAAAATTGTGGGCCGCCATTTTAAACCCACCCCACTCACATCCCAGGTCAATCAGTGCACCAGGTGAGTGGGGGGGGTTCAAAATGGCGGACATTTTCTCAGACCACTAAAGTCCACCATTTTGAACCCACCCCACTCACCAATCACTCGATTGACCTGGGATGTGAGTGGGGTGGGTTCAAAATGGCGGCCCCTTATTTTACACACACAACACCCTAAGCCGCCATTTTAAACCCACCCCACTCACCCAGGTCAATCAGTGCACGGGGTGAGTGGGGTGGGTTCAAAATGGCGGACTTTAAGCGGTCGGAGAGAAAATAGTGTGCCGCCATTTTAAACCCACCCCACTCACATTAGGCCAAGCGGACTTTCATAAGCCGCCATTTTAAACCCACCCCACTCACATTAGGATGCCACGCCCCCTCACACGTCACTCACGCCCCACTCACGCATGCGCACATAAGACAAATCAAGTTCTGCGCATGCGCAGTGAGGCAAAATGCGAACGATTGACTCCTTGTATACTACTCATATATCACGCATCGAACGATTTTTAAATGGAGGTGGAATTCTATGACAAGCTCTTTTGGTATTAATTTTTCGATAGAAAATCATAAAAAAATCTTTCTTTTTTATATCATAAATATATGAATAAATATTAAATTGGTGTACCGTACATCAAACGGCTTGCCATAAATATGCGCCGCTTTAGCCTTGTTTCGTTTGTGATATCAAAAATTCGAACTTGATATGGCCACTGCATCAGTGTTCTTGGATAGTTGTATCTCATACGGCTCAAGCCGGTGCCAAGGACCGTGTGATCATACCAGTCAACATGTTCACATGTACATCTACAATAAAAGAGTGACCGAGATAAAAAAAATCATGACATATTGGCTGGTAGGATCATGTAACTTTAACCACCACATTTAAATGTTGCGTTTAATTCTTGATACTTGCTTTCCTGAACAGAACCTAGATAGATTAACTCCCAAAAGATACATTGGATTATTTAACAGACATGTTTTAGGCGAAAAGTCAGAACGAACCGTCATGAGAGATCCATATCACATAGACAAGAGCCAAAATGAGCTGACACCCGGAAGTCTATGCGAACACCTTCCTGGGATTATTATGCAACTTCCCGGGGTCAGACAGAGCAGAATCACACAGGCAGGACCAAAGTGAGCTGATATCCGGAGTTTTACACTTGACAGTAGCATACAAAGATCTAGTATCAAAGAGAGCAGAATCACAGAAATAGGGGACAAGAGGAGCTGATATCCGGAGTTTTATATACTAGTATTCAGGGCCAAAGAGAGCAGAATCAGAGTTAGGTGACAAAGTGAGCTGATATCCGGAGTTTTATGTAACCCCTAGGATTATTATACAAATACCCAGGGTCAAAGATAACAGAATCCTACAGGTTGAGGCCAAAGTGAGCTGATATCGGGAGTTTTATATAACCTCCGGGATTATTATACTAATATCCAGGACCAAAGAGAGCAGAATCAGAGGTAGGGGACAAAGTGAGCTGATATACGGAGTTTTATATAACACCTGGGATTATTATACAAAGATCTAGGATCAAAGAGAGCAGAATCACAGAGGTAGGAGACAAAGTGAGCTGATATCCGAAGTTTTATATAACCACTGGGATTATTATACTAATATCCAGGGTTAAAGAGAGCAGAATCAGAGGGTAGGGGACAGAGTGAACTGATATCCGAAGTTTTATATAACCATTGGGATCATTTCACGCTTAAAACTAAAGTGTTGAAACTTACTCGTAAAGTGTTGAAATAACCCTTTAAGTGTGTCCACAGGGACAATACTTAAAGAGCAGTCCCTGTGGACACACTTGTTATTTCAACACTTTACGAGTAAGTTTCAACACTTTAGTTTTAAGGGTGTATATTAATATCCAGGGCCAAAGAGAGCAGAGTCGGAGTTAGGGGGCAAAGTGAGCTGATATTCGGAGTTTTATATAACCCCTGGGATTATTATACTAATATCCATGATCAAAGACAGCAGAATCAGAGAAAGGGAACAAAGTGAGCTGATAATCGGAGTTTTATATAACCCGTGGGATTATTATACTAATATCCAGCGCCAAAGATGGCAGCATCACAGAGGTTGGAACAAAGTGGGCTGATATCCAGAGTTTAATATAACACCTGGGATTATTATAACCCCTGGAATTATAATGCCAACGGTTCTCTTTATATCGCCGAGGAAAGGATTCGGATGAACTGACTCACTGACTCACTCACTCACTCATTACCGGAAAATTGGCAAATGAGAGCCTGCTTCGTCATGTTCGTAGGGAAAAACAAGTAGGATCGATCATCATGCAAGTCTTCAAGTGTGATCACTCAGGTCTACGGCCTTCATGACTAAACTTAGACTCTTCCTATTGCTTCGCGATCTATCCCACTTGTTTCACCGCAGTAAACAAACAATTATTTCTTAAGAGGAGTCGACATGAGAGAAAGCCCTTACCGTTTTCTTGTGAATTTATAGGTCCATATATGATGTTCCATCTTGGCTATCATTAGCTTCCTTCAAAATATTTGAAAGGGTATATATCCTTAACAACGTCGCTAATATATGGATTACCAAGTGCTAGGAGATCGTCTAAACAGCATTTCGTGAATGAGAAGGAAGGGATTTGGAATGGTTAACTTTTGACAATATCTGCATATAGCACATAACAACGCTCAACGAAAGTAGCATCTGTGTACTTCAACAGACCCTTTGTTAACGTTATTTTAGGCCTTAATTAACAGATCACATACTTTCTTAACGAGTCATATACGCACAGGCATATGTCCGCGTAAATTATCCAGTTGTTTACATGTCCATCCTATAGCCTCTGACATTCCATGTGTGAAGTTTGTGTACAAGTAGTATATAAACGGCAAGTTCCTTATAAAAAATGAGGCGGAAAGTGAGGCCGGTCACGCGTCTTCCAGTGACATGCGGGTCAAAGGTAACATTCGGGTCACGGTCGTATCGAAGGTTACTTCCGATCAAATGACGGTCCAGCAAGAGTTATCTGCATACATAAGACCCCAGTGATTTCCAATGTTAAATCCAGTGGGTTAACCACATTTGGACATTTGCGGTATGGGATGTGACACCTTGTTTTTGCTGTCTCACGCTGTAAAATACGATGGCAGGGGTCTCGTGGGCATTGCGTGAGTTTTGCTGAAAAGTTCAGGCACGTCTGTGGTGGACATATTAGGTCTATTTCGGCGCAATGGACTTGGACCTTGGGCAACCCACTCATGGGCATTTGCGGTATGAGGGGTGGCACATTATTTTCTCTGTCTCGCGATATAGAAATCGATGGGAGGGGTTTCGAGGACATGAAGTTATCGTGAACACGCGTAGTAAATAGGAAGGCCTGAGGTGAACGTCTTTGGGTCGTGGTGGACCAATATTGGCCCGATTGGGTGGTGTTAGGTGTCCTAGTGGAGTATTCGGGGGGGCGGCATCCGACTGGATGAGCGTGGAGTGGAAGTAGGCTATGGCAGGCATGCACAGGCAGGGAATTGTGGGGAAAAGGGCATTGGAATGGACGTTTTGGGGTCGAGGTCGGCCCATAGTGGGCGTACTGGATCGGGGAGGGTATCTGTGTGAAGTGCTCCTCCAGGCCGATCAAGTCTTGGGTGGTGCATGCAAAACTAGTATATTTGCCGTTTACCTCTGTGGGAGTTTTCAAGCAACGCCTCAACGCCCTATCTGAACGCCTTAACGCCTTATCGTAACGCCTTAAAATCTTATCCGCCTTATCCTAACGCCTTAGCGCCCTAGCATACCAGTGTTTTATATTTTGCGCGAGAATGTGCCATGCTATTATATAATACAAACGCCTAGACAAGGTGTACGTATCAATCCATTAACACCACGGAATAAAAAAAGGTTGAGATTTGGTGGCCCCCGATGTCGTCGTCGCTTTACGCCGGGACGTGGTACGGAGGTTTTAATGGGAAAAAGCCTGTTTTGTAGGTCATCGCTCTAAATGTCAGGGTAAATTTTCGGGGAATTTTCTGGGGAAAACCCTGTTCTATGTATAGATCATGTCCGTATTCACGAGGAATGCCCTATGTTGTGGGAATGTTTTGACTACTGACCTGTGTAAACCTAATATGTGATGTTCCTAATGTAATCGTTGGTAGTGAACTAAAAACTCTCCAATTCTGTCCCAGGTGAAAGAATAACTAACACAGATCGCCCACATTTTACACGTATTCCTTTATAAGCAACATGCTCAATTTATTGTCCAACGATAGGTCTTGGTGGCGAATCCAGCCTAATTGGGTACGCTTACCGTCATCGTCACTGATACTGTCAGAACACTTGCTATCAATACAAAGCATTTGCTTCCAAATACATCAACAAATAATGGTGACCGAACCATGGGATGGATGATAAATTAATACTGAATAATTTAAGCGTAAAGCGTGCCCTGCAACAATTTACTGAGCGAAAAGCTGGATAATTATAATGTAGTATCCCTTAGCAATATCCTGATCAAATTATTTGTCAATGATGTCCATATTTTAGTGACCCAAGGGAGTGTTTGGTCGCCACTGATCTATGTGTATTGACTTGATGAATATATCACGTATCGAACGATTTTTAAATGGAGGTGGAATTCTATGACATGAGCAGTGTGACTAACGTCACAGGACCTACGAAGTAGAGTAGGCATTCGGACTCGAACGCGAACTGAACTCTTGGAAATCCCCACCCCCAGTTGAAATCCTGCCTATATTAAGATGGACACCGCTCAAGTCAGAATCGCCAGTGATTTTCATCAAAAATCACCAGAAATTTTCATCAAAAGTAGGTCAGCCCAGAACTTGTTGGTAACAATCTCCTAATGCGCCTTCATTCCAAAAATAAATAACGATCGCCGATTTAATTTTACAATTTTTTAACTAAAGGAAACAGATTGAATAATAAAAAGTTCAGTAGATTTCAAGCTTTACGTGTAAAATACATTTACATCTCTTTAATGGTTTTCAGGATCAAAACAACTTTTTGAATCGCATTATTTTCCCAACAATACAACAATTTTTTATATATAGTACTATAGTAGAAAGGTAGCATTTATGTAGTTTACGGTAATTCAACTCAAGACCAACACCTTCTCTGCACAAGATAATAATGATTCTATGTCATTCTCCTGAGCATAACCGGTACAAAGACGAATAAATAGCGTCTCTACATCACGTTGTTATCTAGATATATGAGATAACACATTTTGGGTATCGGCAATCTGATGAATGTACAATTCCGGTTTTCTTGTTTCACATTATATTCTATGGCGGTTGATCGGTGATTTTCTTCGTTGATAAACGTTAAACCACCTCAGCTTCGTTGTGTGAATCGGAATTGCATTGCTGTGACACACCAACACACTCCGTGGCAGTGATTCTGTATCCCCCAATCAAGGA
This sequence comes from Hanleya hanleyi, assembly GCA_036873755.1. NCBI lineage: Eukaryota > Metazoa > Mollusca > Polyplacophora > Lepidopleurida > Hanleyidae > Hanleya > Hanleya hanleyi. The sequence continues at coordinate 11,952 of JAVTVY010046316.1, read as the reverse complement.
ATCAAAATGGATCAAGATTTGAAATGCCAAGAAAAATTTAGACATATTTTGTTTACACATGTAATTTTTTATTTAAATTATATCCAAGTGTGATATATAGTTAATATTCAAGAGGTACAAAAAAACCTCAAAGTATGTGCTCATATTTTCACATCATGATCAAAAATACTTTATCTAGTTAAATTCTACCCAAAGAAAATAAATTAAGACCCTTTAAACATGCCGTCATGGCTTTGCTCAGTAAACTTTTATCATTGTTGCTCACACAGACTAATCTGAAGGATGATACCACATCTTTCTTTCTTCTGCTGGGTTATTGCACCAGCCTGACTTAATTGGTTGATGTAGGATATTTCACCACCAGTGGGTAATTTGACCTGAATTTGACGCCTGATGTGGTCTGTGATGAAATGTTTGGATGTGAAATAGGATACACGTTGAAGGCCACAGTTTACATATATCTATAACATTATACTGAATTGTGTGTAGGCTGGCAAGTTGGTAATAGCAGTGTAGATAAATGCACTAACAAATGATGGAAAATTAGCATTTCCTATTTCATAAAAACAATTACGGATAGCATATCCCACCAGATTTTGTACTGTGTTATATATACAGTGAAACATACAGTCAAGGGTTCCCGATGGGCATGACAGTGTACTCGCTGAGCCATCAATAAATAATAATAAAAAATAATTATAAATCAAATTTTCATCAGAATTCGGTCAGCTCAGAACTTGCTGGTAACAATGCCCTAATGCACGTTCATGCCAAAAATCAATGTTCTAATGTCAATGGTTCTCCTTATTTTGCCGACGAAAGGATTCGGATGGACTGACTCACTCACTCATTACCGGACAATTTGCGATCTGTAGCCTACTTTGTAGGAGCAAGCTCGTTTGGTATTAATTTTTCGATAGAAAAACATTTCAATAAATCTATTTTTTTATATATCATAAATAAATGAATAAATGCCAAATTGGTGTACCGTACATCAAACGGCTTGTCATAAATATGCAGCGCTTTAGCCTTGTTTCGTTTGTGATATCAAAAATTCGAACTTGATATGGCTCCGGACTTTGTCCCCTAACTCTGGGATTCTGCTATCTTTGACCTTGGGTATTTGTATAATAATCTCAGGTGTTATATAAAACTCCGGATATCAGCTCACTTTGTCCACTAACTCTGATTCTGCTCTCTTTGGTCCTGGATATTAGTATAATAATCCCACGGGTTTTTGAAACTCCGGATATCAGCTCACTTTGGCCTCAACCTGTGGGATTCTGCTATCTTTGGCCATGGGTATTTGTATAATAATCCCAGGGGTTATATAAAACTCCGGATATCAGCTCACTTTGTTCCCTAACTCAGGGATTCTGCTATCTTTGATCCTAGATATTTGTATAATAATCCCAGGGGTTATATAAAACTCCGGATAACAGTTCATTTTGTCCCCTACTTCTGTGATTCTGCTCTCTTTGATCCTAGATCTGTGTATGCTACTGTCAAGTGTAAAACTCCGGATAGAACATCAGTGTTCTTGGATAGTTGTATCTCATACGGCTCAAGCCGGTGCCAAGGACCGTGCGATCATACCAGTCAACATGTTCACATGTACATCTACAATAAAAGAGTGTCCGAGATAAAAAAAAATCATGACATATTGACTGGTGGAATCATGTAACTTTTTCCACCACATTTAAATGTTGCGTTTAATTCTTGATAGTTGCTTTCCTGGGCAGAACCTAGATAGATTAACACCCAAAAGATACATTGGATTGTTTAACAGACATGTACAAGGCGAAAAGTCAGAACGAACCGTCACGAGGAATCCATACCACATACATGACATAGACGGGAGAAAAAATGAGCTGACATCCGGATATTTTATGCAATATCTGGGATTATTATGCAACTTCCCGGGGTCAGACAGAGCAGAATGACATAGGTAGGTCCAAAGTGAGCTGATATCCAGAGTTTTACACTTGACAGTAGCATACAAAGATCTAGGATCAAAGAGAGCAGAATCACAGACGTAGGGGACAAAGTTAACTGATATCCGGAGTTTTACACTTGACAGTAGCATACAAAGATCTAGGATCAAAGAGAGCAGAATCACAGAAGTAGGGGACAAAGTGAACTGTTATCCGGAGTTTTATATAACCCCTGGGATTATTATACAAATATCTAGGATCAAAGATAGCAGAATACCTGAGTTAGGGAACAAAGTGAACTGATATCCGGAGTTTTATATAACCCCTGGGATTATTAAACAAATACCCAGGGCCAAAGACAGCAGAATCCCACAGGTTGAGGCCAAAGTGAGCTGATATCGGGAGTTTTATATAACCCGTGGGATTATTATACTAATATCCAGGACCAAAGAGAGCAGAATCAGAGTTAGGGGACAAAGTGAGCTGATATCCGGAGTTTTATGTAACCTCCGGGATTATTATACAAATACCCAGGATCAAAGAGAGCAGAATCACAGAGGTAGGGGACAAAGAGAGCTGAGTTTAATATAACACCTGGGATTATTATACAAAGATACAAGGTCAAAGTAAGCAGAGCTACAGAGGTAGGGGATAAAACTATACAATGGGTGACAAAATTATACAAGGGCACAGGGTCAGAGTAACAGAGGCAGGGGCCAAAGTGAACTGATATCCGAAGTTTTATATAACTACTGGGATTATTATACAACGGCCCGGGGCCATAGGTATCAGAATCACAGTTATAGGGTCAGCGTGAGCTGTAGCCGGAGTAGATCATATAAATTATTAACCCGACTGTCCGGACATTTGTTGCTTCTCTATTAACTTGTGACAAGCTCAATCGATCATATATTAACTGAAGCGACATAACGGATTTCTGTTAACAGTTCGTTTCACTGTTAACTGATAACTTTAACGGAGCTGAAGGTTTATTTCTACAGCAGCAGTTCATTTTCGATCACGTTCACCAATATGAGTAACTCAAATATTACAATCGCGAAAAACTTCTCCGAGGATGAAAATATGACCAGTCTCTCGGAAGAGTATGACGCCCCACTTAAGGTGAAGATCATAATCATGATATTTTTTGCACTAGTGATTTTGATAGGTATTGTGGGGAATGTGGTGGTGCTGCTTCTGATCGGCTTGGTGAAGTCAATGCACACCAGTGTGAACCGATGTCTGTTTGTCCTGGCCGTGGCTGATCTTCTCATCCTGGTTTTCCTTCCAATCTCGCCGGTCGGAATCGAATTTCTTGAAGACGATTCTTACATTGGAGAAAGATTTTGTAAGTAGGATTTGTTGAATAATATTTTGTTTCCATTATACTCCATGGTATTTCATAATATGACATCAAAATGGAGAGAAGGTGATTGAATATAATTTACACAGAGAAAGGAGTACAATGAAACGCATGTGTCATGTTACACAATAGAGCCGCACGTAATATCAATCGGTTAAACGTTGCAGGGAATACAATTTCAATCAAACCGTCTTCATTGTATTGTTTGAAACATCAACATCCAAACGTCGTGTTTATGATTGAGTAGCCAGAAGTCATCCATAAATCGTTCCAAGTTTCAAAGTGGGCATACAATTATCATAATGGGCATGCGCTTTTCACATTGGACACACGCTAACCACATTGAACTACAATATTCACAGTGGACATACACTATCCACATTGGACACACTATATTCACAGTGGATATACACTATTCACATTGCACTTACACTATTCACATTGGACATACACTCTCCACATTGGACACACTCTTCACATTGGATATACACTATTCATAATGGGCATACGTTATTCATAGTGGACATACACTATCCACATTGGACATACACTATTCATAATGGACATACGCTATTCATAGTGGACATACACTATCCACATTGGACATACACTATTCATAATGGACATACGCTATTCATAGTGGACATACACTATCCACATTGGACATACACTATTCATAATGGACATACACTATTCATAGTGAAGATACACTATCCACATTGGGCACACACTATTCATATTGGACATACACTATTCACAATGCACTTACACTATTTACATTGGACATACACTCTCCACATTGGACATACACGCTTCACATTGGACATACACTATTCATAATGGACATACACTATCCATAGTGAAGATACACTATCCACATTGGACACACACTATTCATATTGGACATACACTATTCACAGTGAACGTACACTATTTATAGTGGACAGACACTTTTCACAATGAGCATACATTATTTACATTTGACGTACACTATTCACAATGAACATACACTATTCATAGTGAACAGACACTATTTACAATGTACATACACACTATTCAAAGTGGGCATACACTATCCATAGCGAACAGATACTTTTCACAATGGCAATACATCATGCACGAGAAAATATAAGAACCAAAATCCGAGCAAATATGCAGTAAAAATATTTATTGAAATACATGTACAAGATGCGGGGAGTGTCTTACAAGCTAGTGTCTTACAGGAGGGAAGCACTCAACGGGTTTCAGTGATGCTTACGTGACATGATCGTGTCGTTGAATCCGCTGACAAGTATTTCATGTCTCCTTGGTGTTCCAATGATCAATCACAATCAAAACCTGACGGAGATTCATCATACTCTATAAAACGACACGGAAATTCAGATGGTTACAGAAAACTGATTGATAAGGCTTTTATATAAAGAACATCAGCATGTCCTACGTTGATTGAACGTCATGTCCCGATGTCATCATTGAAATGTGCTGACCGCTTCTATGTTGCAGAATCCTACCCGTGGGGTTCCGGGTGTAAAAGGGAATGGAACACAAATGTCGTGATATGACTGAAATATAGTTGAAAGCGACGTTAAATCATATTCTATTATTCAGTCACTCACACTGTTGCAGGAAACCATTTTGTCTTTTGTTTTTAATTTCACTTCAATGATATTTGGAATTGATGCTAACTGTCGTATATAAAAAGGTTTTTCGATTATTGACGCTGAAATTCGACGGCTGAATACTGAATGTCTGGTCTCACGCCTATAATTTGATCCTTATGAGTAATCGTTTGCTGGGGTACCATATGACTCACATCTGACTGACTGTTCAGTTGGATATCGTGAAGGTCCCTATTCTGATAAATTAACGTTCCGCTAAAATTATGACTTACAATGAAACATGAAACCAGGCAAAGAAATTGTCGTACATGAAACTAAGAAACATAAACTTTATGTCTAATATCAGTTGATATGTTCAATTCTTGTGTCCACCAGCTATAATATCTGACTAAGATCAGTTACTCTTTAGAAGTGCTTTAATATTTCAAGGATTTACACAGCAAAACCAAATGTTGCTAACCCAAACTTAAACAATGTCTCCGAAACGGCAAAGACATAAGAGATGACAATTCTTGATTCTATATCCTATCATATTGGAGTCATTTGACGCCTGTTGCCATACCCGTCTGAACAGGGGTTCATTGGTAAATTCAAATTTCGACAAGGTGGGTGGCATTTAAAAGTTGCAGATTTTCGTCCGGGGTTTTTAGCAATTTGCTTTGGTATTTTTACGCACAAAAATTAGATATGTATACCCTTATGTAAAAATAACATAGTAGTAGAGAATGCGGAGATTGACACCACCTGACCATTGACCTATTTTCGGTTGACCAGTGTGACGTCACGTTGATCTGGTTTCGGTCATGTAACAGGAAATGACTTTCGATCCCTGCGCATGCGCACAATGCCGGATAACATGTTGCGCATGGGTTAAAGGTCATTCCTTGTCACGTGATCGGAAACGAGAGTGACGTCACAGAGGTCAACCGGAAGTAGGTCAGTGGCCAGGTGGTGTCAATCTCAGCATTCTCTACTACTATGGTATTTTTACATAAGGGTATACATATCTAATTTTTGTGCGTAAAAATACAAAAAGAAATTGCTAAAAAAGCCGGACGAAAATCCGCAACTTTTAAGTGCCACCCACCTTGTCGAAACCCACCTCGTTTACTACATGAATCTGGTGAAGAGCTTTGAAACTTAGATGATGGACGCTTGGTATCATGCAGATATGTATCATGTATCATGGGTACTTACCTGTTCTGATAATCTTTAACATGTCTCAGTTCCCAGAGGTACAGTTGTATAAATCATCAAAAGATATGCGTTGTTTAGATATGATATGACTCCAGATATAATTTTATATTTCACAGTTGCATGTGCTCGATAAGGATAAGAAAGATTGGTCTTTGAAACAAAATCGCTCACTTAAACCTACCCCCTCCCCCCCGCCCTTAAAAGGGAGGGGGGACACTTCCGCCTCCCCTCCCCCCGCCTTGTTGGTTTTTTGCTCGTATCTCCCGAGCCTATTTGCATGACCTCCCGAACGGAGGATCATGGGCAAATTCAAAATGGCGGCCATGTGAGGTAACAGAAAAGTGAAGTTTTTGTCAGATTTCTTCATTGTTTTTCCTTTTCTGCATGGAAAAGTGGGTAAAACATATTTTATTTCATATCAGATTATTATTTACTAATTTATCATGCAGTTTTGTCGAGAAACAACCAAAAATAAATAAATCGAAAATTCTGCCCGAAAAATCGTCCAAAAATGCTCTTTTGGAAAATGACGTCCCTGTGACGTCATGATGGCGGCCATCTTGGATTTTGTTTACATCTTCTTGTAGAGCTTGACCCAAAGATATAGTGTGGTAAGGGCATCCCCCCCCCCACCCCCAGGCTGCGGTAACCCCAAATCGTCTAGGATAGATAGGGTTAATAAGTTCATGGCCTAGCTAGGATTCCACGCTAGTATGTTTAGAAGCAGAGCATAATCATATTATTATTTTTCCCTGTCGATTTTGTTCAAAATTTTCTTTCGACATCGCTTGATGGATGTAGGCGAATTGCAGGCGTCAAAACAGACATTCAATATCCAACCGTCGTCGAGAAAAGAATATCCGCGGCAATAAGCGAAGAACCCTACTTTTCCTGATTTTGGGGTCACGTCTTCTCCCAGCCGTATGACATTTAGCATGAATTCCAAGTATACATGAAATGAAAGTTAAAACACACACAAGATGGTTTCCTGCTAGAGACAAGCGGTCAACAGCTTTCAATGATGACAGCAATACAGCATGATGTTCTTTACATTGAATGGCGTAACTGTAATTTGCTGGGTTTTTGTGAATACAAACACACCATGTGTATCCACATTTTCAAAATCACCATAAACTAGGTTTCCCAAAAATGTGGATACGTACACTTTAATGGCGAAGTATCCACATTCTATTAACATTGTAATGACTGCTATATTTTATAATTCATCGTTATCAAAGACGTACAGCTATGAAAAGTTCTCGCGGTTTCGGATTCCTCGAGACGAACCTTTTCAGCCAATCAAACTTTTCCTTACTCTTCATCTGCAGTTGATGTAAAATTTGGACTTCCAATTGTTGTGAAGTGACTTGGGACATGCTGAGAAAAACAACTATGTATTCTTAAAATCTCTAAATTATAATTAAACGAGTTCATGACACACCTGCAAGTATTTCCGATTTCGATTTAGCCCTGGAAAGTCGAGCGAGAAGTTGAACAAAAAATGTTGTGACGGCACTTCACCCGGTCAAAATATTCAACCTAAACATTTCTCAAATTTAAGTTTCAAAAGTTAGGATCGAGTATTTAGTTCGATAGAGGTGTTTACATTGCTAATAAGATGTGAATGCACCACTTATATAGAAGGTGTATCCACATTAAAAAAAAAAAAAAAATAGCCGATTTTACGTCTCGCGAAAATGTGGATACACCGTCTATATAGGCGACGTATCCACAAAAATCCGCCAAATTAAGAGTTAACGCCCATTAAATCCTTATAACTGGCCGGTGTTCTTTATTCAAATGATTTTCCTGTTGTGTTCTAGAGCACGATGTATCTCAGTCAACACCGTGATTGTGTATGTTCATTCCAACACATTGGAGATGTAAAACACATTATGTTCAAACGGTCCCTAGCCCCAAATAAAGCGAAATTAGAACCTATGGGTCGGATGCATATCCTCAAGGAAGGCCGACTGGACAAAACCCCTGACAGCCATCTTGCATGTAGGCCAATACAAGCTGGTCCATAAACAAGATGGCCGCCATTGACCAATCAAAATCAAAATGAAACATGGCGATCAAGAATATGTACAAAGTATACATGTAGGTTTCTAAGCCACGTGGTTTGATCGCCATCTTTAATTTTCTGAAGAACTAGTACAGACGTTACTACCACGATGGGAGTAATGCGGTCTTGAGTCTCTCCAGACGTTTGTTTTTCTGAGACATCGTTATGAAAGCTTACTTTTCGGTTTGAACTATTTATTCGACACCACTTTTATCCAACCTTTTCAGGTGTATTTTTAGATTAGGTAGAACGAATTATTTCCAATTTTGGTAGCCTGTTATGGAGATCTTGAAACCGTTGCTATTTGGATGATGACTGCCTTTAAATCATACATCTGCTCGCTATATTACATTATTTTTCCTCTATGAACTGTGGGCATCGGAAAACAGAAACATAGGTAAACAGAATATAAATAAAATGATATTTTCTTTATAGGTGTCTTCTTGAATTTCTACGACAGAGGGGCCGTTGTGTGTTCCGCTCTGATATTCTTCTTTCTCAGTGTCGACCGATATTTCGCCATATGTCATCCACTGAAGATTCGACGTTTTTGGTCGGGCAGGAACACGAACATAGCGCTGATAATTATTTGGGTTATAGCCATAGCTTCATCCATACCCTACATCTACATATCTACCTATGAAGAAAGTAAGGAAGGTAACTCAACCTACTACTACTGTTATCTGACACAAGACGAGACATGGAAGATAAGTTATGATGCAGCAATGTCTATTATAATATTCTTTGTGCCAATCCCAATGCTGGTTTTCCTATATGGACGGATGATTGTTGTGCTCAGAAGGGCTGCTCCCGGTGACTCAACCGAGGAAGGAAATTCTATCCCTGGTCGTCGTGGGAGATTGCAAGTGGTCATTATGCTCTTGTCAGTTGTAACTATATTTATTGTGTGTCAAACCCCGTTCTCATTGTTGATATTATTTGACTATTACAGCCCAGATATGTTTACGTTTTACTATGATGGAATCAATGGTTACGTTACAATCTGGATTTGTCGAATTCTTATTTACGTGAACAGTGCCGCTAATCCGATTGTGTATTTCTTGGTCTCTACTAAATTCAGAGAGGCGTTCTGGGTTGTGTTTCGTTGCCGGAGAAACTCGAAATATGACCATTCCCGGAGTATAAAGGACAGACAGACCGTCTCTACCACCTTTTAACACAGATTGTTTGTTCCTCGTTGATTTAACTTGTTGATTTAGAAAATATTCTTCCATCCATAATTGTACTGTCGTCGCATTCGTGTTACCACACCTGCTCTGGAAATTGAATTTCTCGTTATGACCTAATCCTCCCAGTCCGGGCAGGCCTATTTATATCCGTGACCCTTGAATAACCCTTCGAGCAGAGGATCGTGAGTAAATTCAAAATGGCGACCATGTGGGTTAAAAGGAAAGTGATGTTTTCTTCAGTTTTCTTCAAAATTCCTACTTTTCTGAGAGGAAAAGTGGGCAAAAGCTATTTATTTCACATCAGGTTGTTATTTACTAATTTATCATGCAGTTTTTGTGAAGAAAACACATCAATAAAAAATTAGAAAAATCTCACTGAGAAATCGTCTCAAATGTGACATTTGTTAAAATGACGCCACACTGACGTTATCATGGCAGCCATCTTGAATTTCTGTTTACATCCTGTAGAGCTTGACTCAAGGGTATAGTGTGGTAAGATTCAGCCCCGAATCTCCCAAGCTAAATAGGGTTAAAGCACACAATAATTAATTGGGAAGAAGAAATGGAAGTTTGAGAGGAAAACCGTGCACCGTGTTTGAGGTTTGGAAACATCGACCGGAGACAGCACGCGACGGAAGGTAACGGTTCTGGGTAGAATGATATTAACCATATGTGATGTAAGCCTATTTTCAATGTTACATGTAATTGTAATGTATATGCGGAATATATATCAATCTATTGATCATCCATTATTTTGTATAAGGTCATCGATATATACAGGCAATATGAAAAAGATACCATATGTTATTGAAAAATAGTTGAGACATGGCCACCCTCGGTATTTCTATCGTCTACCAAACATGACTAAACTTGAACATTATATATTCTGATAAATTCTCATTACACAGTATAAAACAGGACCATTCATATCCAACTAGTTGACACGTCAGAAGTTATACATACGACACACTTGTTATACGGTCTCAAAGGGGAACGCTAAATGTTTAATCGCCACTTGGTCGTTGTCTCCACTGTCGCCAGGATCGTTCATTATAGCGGAACTGTTCAAGTCCATTAAGGACAATCCATCCTACAAGGGGGTCAACAGTTTAAATGCGGACATTTGCCTCTGGATGTTAAACAACTGTCAAATATGTCATGCATGAAAACATGCAACTTAGGACAATACCGGTAGTCCTAATTATTCGCTCGCGCTATAGCCAGGATACATTATTCGTCGTATTTCACATTAACAGATTTAGATCATTGACACACCCACTATTTACAGAGGTAGATCACTGATATACCCACTATCAGCAGAGGTAGATCACTATTAGCAGATGTAGAGCAGTTATATACCAATTATTAGCAGAGGTAGATCACTGATATACCCACTATTAGAAGAGGTAGACCACTGATGTATCCACTTTTAGCAGAGGAAGATCACCGATATACCCACTATTAGCATATGTAGATCACTGATATACCCATATTAGCATATGTAGATTACTAATATATCCACTATTACCAGAGGAAGATCACTGATATACCCACTATTAGCAGAGGTAGATCACTGATATACCCACTATTAGCATATGTAGATCACTGATATACCCATATTAGCATATGTAGATTACTAATATATCCACTATTACCAGAGGTAGATCACTGATATAACCACTATTAGCAGAGGTAGATCACTGATGTACCCATAATTAGCAGATGTAGATCAGTGATATACCAACTATTAGCAGATGTAGATCAGTGATATACCAACTATTAGCAGTGGTAGATCACTGATATAACCGCTGTTAGCACAGGTAGATCACTGAAGTATCCACTATTAGCAGATATAGATCACTGATATACCAAATAGTAACAGATGTAGATCAGTGATATACCAACTGGTAGCAGAGGTATGTCACTGATATGCCGACTATTATCAGAGGTAGATCACTGATATACCAACTATTAGCAGAGGTAGGTCACCGATATACCCACTATTAGCAGAGGTAGATCACACTGATATGTCCACTTTTAGCAGAGATAGATCACTGATATGCTCGCTATTAGCAGCGGTAGATCACTGATAAACCCACTATTAGCCGAGGTAGATAACTGATATAACCACTATTAGCACAGGTAGATCGCTGATGTACCCACTATTAGCAGAGGTAGATCATTGATATACCCACTATATGCATAGGTAGATCACTGATATATCCACTATTAGCAGAGATAGGTCACTGATTTAACCACTATTAGCACAGGTAGATCACTGATGTACCCATTATCAGCAGATGTATATCAGTGATATACCAACTATTAGCAGATGTAGATCAGTGATATACCAAGTATTAGCATAGATATATCACTGATATACCAAATATAAGCTGAGGTAGATCACTGATATACCCACTATTAGCAGAGGTAGATCACCGATATACCCAATATTAGCAGAGGTAGATCACTGACATATTCACTATTAGCAGAGATAGATCACTGATATACTCGCTATTAGCAGAGGTAGATCACTGATATACACACTATTAGCAGAGGTAGACCACTGATATACCCATTA
>JAVTVY010046315.1:0-20451 GCA_036873755.1 Hanleya hanleyi | reverse complement strand
ATGTGTGTGTCCTAAAGTATCAGTATGCAGAGATAACCCCTGAAATGTAAGTTCTAATGTATCAATATGCAGAGAAAACACCTGATGTGTATGTCCTTATGTACCAGTATGCAGAGATAAGCCATGTGTATGTCCTAATGTATCAGTATACAGAGATAACAGCTGATGTGTATGTTCTAATGTATCAGTATGCAGAGATAACCCCTGATGTATATGTCATAATGTATCAGTATGCAGAGATAACCCCTGATGTGTATGTCCTAATGTATCAGTATGCAGAGATAACCCCTGATGTGTATGTCCTAATGTATCAGCAAACAGCGATAACACCTGGCATGTAGGTCCTAATGTATCAGTATGCAGAGATAACCCCTGATGTGTATGTCCTAATGTATCAGTATGCAGAGATAACCCCTGATGTGTATGTCCTAATGTATCAGTATGCAGAGATAACCCCTGATGTATATGTCCTAATGTACCGTATGCAGAGATAACCCCTGATGTGTATGTCCTCATGCATCAGTATTTATAGATAATTTGCCCTCGTTCGGACATTGGTTTTTCGAAATTTCCGTCTCGGAAACCCATCTCCATCGTTAAAACGAAGTCCACACTGAGTTTGGGAAGGAAAGAAATGTTACGCGAGAGAAATAGCTCAGAAAGAAATCTGTTAGTGTTTTATTATATGATGTACGTTAATGGATACTGCGCATTGAATACTTAATTGGGATACTTCCTCATATTTGATGACAAATATCGTACACTAATTGCAAAGTACGAGATCTTTGGCGCTATGTTTCACAACGAGTATTATGGGGTAATGGCCCTGCAAGCACAGTGAAAACCGTATAGGATCTTCACGATGTTTATTTGAACAGTCACAATCACAGTCTCACACACATCGTGACTGAGGTAGAATATATAAGAAAACGACTAGACAATATAAGAATACAGAAGTGATAGATGGTTGACAATAGAAACATCATGATGTTTTGCCGGCATCAATGGAAGCTGTTGACCGATTCTCTCCTGTTAGCCAGTATATCTAGGCCTATTTATTGTCTGCACGGTTGTCTGGTGCTAATATTGTTTTACGAATTAGGTAGTTGGATTATGGACGTGGAAATTCTTTATGGATGACGGCTGACTATTGTAGAACCGATCTCACGTTTGCAATCACTGTAGTGTTGCACAAACTAGAAAGATTATGATAAAAGCCAAAACTCGTTTATACAAATTACTTGATTTCAAACATGTGAATATTGCTTTTTAAATTCAAAGGCGAAAGAATATTTCATGATCATATATGATAGATCACATCTGTTAATATAAGCAAAAAACGATTCAGTTATATTTTTGTTACAATTCGTTGAAGAAAAGACGAACATTGGAAAAAAACTGAACGCCGATTACATAAGATTATATATTTGCCATTTAAGCCACATTGATTATATATTTGCCATTTAGCCCACATTCTATTTCAATGGTGTTTAGCCAATGAATAAAAGAGGTCCGTTCATTTAAACATATACATTCTATTAAATCGATGTTTATTTCAGATTTGAGTAACATACGGATAGGCGTTTGTAATCCTTGACGGATAAGCCGATAACATTAAAACATAAAATCAGAAATTTGCCTGACAGACCATCAAACCAACAAGCGTTTTGATTTTTTTATTTGATAAATTTATACAAAATAATCGTTCCATTTTTTTGGACAGTGAGTTTTATTCTTTTATTTGCAGTATACTTTTTCAAAGGGTCGTTTCTTCCTTCAAGAATAATATTTTAGACAATGCTGAAGTCAATTATGTATAGCAAGAGGAAAACACATGTGACCAGGTTGTGTAAATGGGAATTGAGACAATACGAAAATGTTTTTCTAAACCTGGCATAACAGAAAGAGGTTTAGGCCATATATATATAGTTTAGTGTTGTTTGGATTTTCCATGTTTGGGCAATAATCTCCCAACCATCTAAATTCTACTATTTTGAGAGCGAATATTTTTTTGATAGGGGAACATAATTGTTTGTAAATATGTGTAATTTCCTGTCTTTTTTTTATTCCTAAGCAGAATTAAAAACAAAATGCAAATTATACTCACATTAACCCAGTCGTCATGAATCGAAGGCTTAACAACACAAACCAGGACAGATGTGAAGGAATCACAAACCTATACTTAATTGATAAAATTCAATGATATTGGTATGCATATATTCAACATTTGTTTTGGTTTTCGCACAGAACATCAGAAACCTGTCGGTCGTATTTAGATTGTCTGAAACAGCCGTCAGCAGATGTCACCGTGACCGGTCTATAAAACTACAGGTAAAATAGGAACATGTCAGAAAGTATAGGAATAGCATCTTCATATCAGCATCATGGATCGATTTGTTGAACATGAAAACAGACAAGTGTGAGAATTTGAGGCATTTCTCAGCCAGCTACAGGTAAGCCCCGTTAAACTATTAATTTTTAGAAGCCGAAGCTACTTTGAAAGATACCGTGCCCCATGTATATCAAAAACAGGTAAATTGTGAGAAAGATCAAAGTTCAATTATAGGGCATTGGGTGACGGACACTGGCAATATTTCCCCTCTGGATGTTTCCTCTCCATATACGACACTTTCCTATAACATACAGGTGAGAGGCTCATCTGGCCCTGCCCCAATTTACTCCTGTCCTCCATGCTCCAGCTATAATTTTCATAGTAAAAGATAGGGACAGCTGAGCACACAAAACGGCTCAGGGCAATGATCCACCTGGCCTGGTATATAGCTGAAATATTGCTGAACGCGACGTTGAACCTTAATTCTCTCTCTTTCTATCTCTGGTTTAGAGAATACATGAGAGATATTATGTCCTGGTGGACATCTGATCCTCATACACCGAAAGGCATGGAGCAGTAGGGCTTGATCATCTGGCAATATGTCATCATGTCCAAGCATGGAGATAGGTTACCGGGTACAGGAAGTCTGAACAGTGAGGGTGAGAGTAGGTTACCGGAAACTGCAAGTCTGAATAGTGAAGATGGGGATAGGTTACCGAATACAGGAAGTCTGAATAGTGAGGGTGGAGGTATGTTAACGGGTACAGCAAGTCTGAATAGTGAGGGTGGGGGTATGTTACCGGAAACAGCAAGTCTGAATAGTGAGGATGGGAATATGTTATCGGGTATAGCAAGTCTGAACAGTGAGGGTAGGGGCAGGTTTTCGGGTACAGCAAATCTGAACAGTGAGGGTGGGGGTAGGTTACCGGGTGCAGCAAGTCTGAATAGTGAGGGTGGGAGTAGGTTATCGGGTGAAGCAAGTCTTAACAGTGAGGGTGGGGGTAGGTTATCGGGCACAGCATGTCTGAACAGTTAGGTTGGGGGTAGGTTACCGGGTACACCAGGTCTGAACAGTGAGGGTAAGGGTACACTGTCAGAAATATTCAGGGAATAATCCGGAATAGATCAGGCTGCACATCCACAACTCAATTTCAGGGATTTTACCTGAAATCCAGGGATAATTTCCTGAATTTCAGAAAAAGATCCCTGAATGAGAGGATTTTCCCTGAAATTCAGGCAAATTTACCACCCTGATTAGTAAGTTCCCGGTCCTATTCGGGTACGTAAAATCCCCTAAAATTCAGGTAATTTAGCTTTAATTCATGGATGATGAACCTGAATTTCAGAAAGTTATCACTGGATTTCAGGTAAAATCCCTGAAATTGAGTTGTGAATGTGCAGCCTGATCTATTCAGGATATTCCCTGAATATTCTGAGAGTGTATGTATTGGCCACGTGATTTCTATATTAGTGATAACGGCAGCCTTTCAAAATAAACTGTTCACGGATTTCTCAATCTCCTCTTCCATACAGGAACGACCCAGGAAGATCGTAAAGCTTTCATCAGACAAACTTTAACGTCTGGCAAGGACCTGTATGAGAAAGTCGAGGTAACCGGAGATGATATCACAATCTCAGAGGGTCGGGACGCCGAACATCGTCAGGTCAAGAAAGCCAAACTTGGACAGGAAGTCGACTTTGCTCGTGATGGAGGAAGCACATTTAAGGTAAATTCAGAAAATTGAAACCACAATTACATACATCTGTCTGATGTAATATTTCAACGAAAACCGTTTATATACTCGCCAGTTCATTCGTTACGTAACGCTGTAACGATCTTACATTGTAACTAACGTGAAACCTGGTAAACAGCGTTACATAAGATGGGCGCTGGTGTTTTAAAATATCAAATGCGCTATGTTTGGTTTTTTGCAATTAAGAGAGAAGCGATGAACAGTTTACAATGGTGCCAGCAGGAGATCATGATGTTCTGTTCGTCAATCCTTATCACTGTCAAGTATTCTCTAGTCTACTTAATTGATTCTTCAACTCAAATAGTATTTGATGTACACAGGGTTTCGTGTTCTTATACATGTATCTGAGCTATACAACGTACCCATTTCATATACTATACTAGGGTACAGTATGCAAACATTTCTATTTATGCATTAATGCCAACTATCAAAATCAATCATACTGTGTCTTCGTATAACAGATTATATTCTAAATTACTTCTTGGTCCTTTTCGCAGTCATTAACACATATTTATATGGTATTATTCCAGCTATTTATGCAGATGGACGGCGACAAATTGGTGGAGACGTCAACAGGATCATACAACTCTGTACTCGTGAGGGAAGTGGACGGAAATGTCATGACACATGTAAATATACTACTTCTACCTCACTGAATAATGGAAATTTAACTTGGGAATTAGAAATAATGAAATTGATTGTGATCAAAGTGCGCAATATGTATTTTCCATATATCAACGGCACCACTCCACACAAAATGGCATTCATGCGTCGCCAAAACTTCCAGGAAGGGCATATCACGACAACTTTTGTATATTTATTGTGAATTCGGGAAATTTCATTTATATGAGGAATGAAGTTCCAGCTCTCGCAGATTTTGTCACTCATTAGTGTTCATTATCACATCTATTGAATTACGAGGTTGATGAAGTCATTCAAAGCAACAAAGACCCCCCCCCCCCCTCTCAATCCCCACTGTTGCAAAGCTATCAGTAAGATTCTTATAGGTTCAGTAATGTGACTAAATTACAAAATTGCCCTTTGGTACGAGGAATATTGAGTATTGTTTTCAAACAGCCAAACATCTGCTTGATTGAGAAATGTTACCAGATAGATAACGGAGATAGAGAAACATGTGGAATCTTGGAGCAATAATGCCCGCTTTTGTCAAGGTATAAACTATCTGAGATTGCCTGTTGCTATTTCGATTCTTCAAAATTCTATAGAATCACAGGTAACAGGCCTGGCAACCATGCAGCTGTCGAGCTTATTACCTGTACCTTAGCGATATTCTGTTAATTCCGAAAATTAGCATGGTAGCACATCAGAAATATGAACCTAATACGAAACTATATCACGAAGGACAACACGACTAAGACGAATACAAATTAATCAGAAAACCTTGCAATAAACTCGCGAGTCATTAAAAATTCTACAGTATCGCAACGGTTTTATGTAGTGGTAAACATCTGGCAGCTGGTTGGAGTACTTTTACTTGTAATTTAACTGAAATTATTATAACAATGCCGTCATGAATGACTGAGTCGTGGTCAATGGGGGTTCTCTTATCTTATTTGTTCAGTTGGTGTTAACATTTCAACTATAATAGAATGAACATGTTAACTTGAACCATATAGCGTTAACTACTGGTAACCAAGTCGTAAAGTGATATCCAAAATAATCTGTAAACTCAATATTAATGGAATTACACCACCAAGCTCATCTGCTCATTTTGTACCAGACCCCAAAATCTTTGAAGTGTAATATCTCAACAACCATTGGGAATATTTTCATGAAATAAATGTTAAAATTTTCCGAAAATATGACATCTTCATATCTCTTTCACAGAGGTTGTCATTTCCCTTTAAGTCCACACATTAAGTTCAACGACAATTAATGCAATCTGTTTGAAGGTACAACACCATTACTTATGCTGTACTTACTTTGTTTTCATCCACTTTCCAGAAGCTGACAAGTAACGGAGTAACAGCTGTCCGGAAGTTCACGAAGATCTAACTCGGGGTACCTGTTATAGCTGTGTGAAACATTCAATCTAACCAGGACAACGAGTCACAATGGTCTAACTCGAGACATCTCTCATAGCTGCGTAAAAAAATTAATCTAGCCAGGACAATAAGTCAATGAATTGTGTCGTTTCTGGTGATCATACCGTTAATAATTCTGCAGACATTGCACCTTTTCGCGCTCTCCATCAATAAAGCATTGCAAGTTTAATACAACTATATGTTATATTTTAATCGATTACAATATCCCCCATTGTCCCGCTGCTAAACTGATTCGTAAATATTGAACCCAGACCATTAAAACACGAGTTTCGCAGGTTGGAGGTAGCCTTTGGAGGGGATGTCGAAATATGAGACCTCTATATGCTTTATATATCGTCGGAAATTATTGAGTAGCGACCTATTATTCAACATCCATCCCCAAAACGACCTACCACCTAGCGAAATAAGAGATTCGAGGATCTGTGACCTGGACAGGGAGAAATTGTCATGTACTTTCTCCTAACAGAATTAATTCAATCTGCTGGTATATTTTCACGACAATAACCCGAGGATCACCCGCGGCCGATATATCCGCGCTTTAATTTATGTTTTGCATGCCAGCAACCTGGAACCGTGAGACTGACATAACAGTTCACAACTTTAAACAGGAATGTAAATTGTTATTTTGATGAAACTCTCCTCTCATTCAACAGAATTTACATTCTGGAAGATGAAGGTGCGCAACATATATATTAGCACCGGCATCAACACAGGTAATACATGTGAAAACACATTCAATCTAACCTCAAACTAATATGGGAATTGTATACACAAACTTGATCAAATTGCGTTTTTACCGCTACTCGTACTAGTGGAGGAGAATTGATACTCCCTGCTACAATGTATCCCATCTTTAGGAAGACGCCTCAATCATAGATTGATAGACACACTGCACTGTACATGGCCGTTGGGGCATCTGTCATCAAGGTTCTATGGAAAAGCTTATGGACAGCAGACGTACTGTATTACCAAGGTAATCTTCAGCCTCACACAGGCTCACGCAATATGAAATCGTACAAGGCAAAGAATAAATCTAAACCAGAACACTGATTCATTCCTGGGAAGGTGATTATAATCGTCTTAGTTCATATTCAGCGACAGGGCAATTTTCGTAAGATATATAGAAGTAGTCTCCCTTTTGCAGTTGAAGACTCAGACGAACGATGATGGATCGATAGAGACATCAGAATTATAGAGATTTAGTATGGGGAGTGAATGGATCGATTAAGGCATTCAGGGTATTTAGTAAGAAGACATGACATGATGATATCGGCTTCAAACTTCGAACAGCCACGCCATAAAAGCTCAGATAACTAGTGCAAATGGGACGCGTTCAACAGGAAAGACGTTGTGCTGATTCGAGAACACCCACACAAATAAGAGTAAGATTGAGAAAAAATAGTCCGTCTACAATACTTGAAGAAAACTCACCGAGGAATTGAGGATACATCATTCTCTAGATGACGACTTTACTATGAATACAATACAGATTAAGAATACTGATCAGCGATACGGATTTGATATTTTTGGAACATCATGATGTCTTGAAGGCATCATAGAAAACTGTTGGCCTCTTCTCTCTTGAGGGAAACTAACCTGTCTTTATGTATACTAAGGCTGTTTTTCTAAAATTTGGTACTAATGCTGTTGTATGGAATATGGACTAGGTCTATGGATTATGAACGCGGAGATTCTTTAATGGACGACGGCTAAATAATGAATGACGGATCAGACTCTTGTAATTTTCCCTAGCTTCCATATTTCACTGTTATATAATTTCATATTGGCTTATGAATTGTCTGGAAGAATCTAAATGGATATATATTGTAAGTGCACTATTATTAGATACATACCGTATTGTATATTATGACTTATGAGCTCTTGGTTTCTGTGAACTGACCTTAGTCATTCAAGGTTTCTGTAGGATGAACTACAGATATTGTAGTATCATCAAAGTTGAAGGAAGGATGTCTTCTGTCCATATTAATATGATAATTCATTGTGTCTGTTCATATGAACGCCATGAAGATCTTTAGAGAGAGAGATAATTAAGGTTTAACGTCGCGTTCAGCAATATTTCAGCTACATAGCGACGACCAAACAAAATTCTAAGTACTCAAGCCAATAACTTAGTAATCCAACACATTAAAACATACACACATTAAAACTTATGCAACGAAAGGATTTCTCTCAAATAACCCAGTCCTCCCTCACCCGACTAAAAGATCTTCCAAAGTAGTCGCTCTATAAGAGTCTGTTTCACTGTGAGATCCTCGTGGCATGGAATACACCATACTGGCTCTTTTTTTAGTAAATGTTCGCGAGTCGATCGCGTATGGCCGATTCTACATCACCTGATCATTTCTAGCCGTTCAGAAGAGTATAGCCTACAGTTTTTTGGAACTCATGAAGTTTATTATTATTCACAGCATCCCATAAATATTGAAACAGCCCTCTCACATAGGTACAGATAGAGGGTATGAAATCGCTATATGAGATTCCAACCTCAGTATGCAGAAATAACCCCTGATCTGTATGTCCTAAAGTGTCAGATAACCCCTGATATGTATGTCCTAATGTATCAGTATGCAGGCAAACTCCTGATGTGTATGTTCTGATGTATCAGTATGCAGAGAAACACATGATGTGTTGTCCCAATGTATCAGTATGCAGAGAAACCCCTGGCATGTAGGTCCTAATGTATCAGTATGCAGAGATAACCCCTGATGTGTATGTCCTAATATATCAGTATGCTGAGATAACCCCTGATGTGTTTGTCCTAATGCACTAGTATGCAGTGATAACACCTGATGTGTATGTCCTAATGTACCGTATGCAGAGGTAACCCCTGATGTGTATGTCCTCATGCATCAGTATTTATAGATAATTTGCCCTCGTTCGGACATTGGTTTTTCGAGATTTGCGTCTCAGAAACCCACCTTGATCGTTAAAACGAAGTCCACATTGAGTTTGGGGAGGAAAGAAATGTTATTCGAGAGAAAAAGCTCAGAAAGAAATCTGTTAGTGTTTTATTATATGATGTACGTTAATGGATACTGCGCATTGAATACTTGGGATACTTCCTCATATTTGATGACAAATATCGTACACTAATTGCAAAGTACGAGATCTTTGGCTCTATGTTTCGCAACGAGTATTATGGGGTAATAGCCCTGCAAGCGCAGTGGAAACCTTATAGGATCTTCACGATGTTCATTTGAAGAGTTACAATCACAGTCTCACACACAGCGTGACTGAGCTACAATATATAAGAAAACGACTAGACAATATAAGAATACAAATAAGTGATGGATAGTTGACAATAGAAACATCATGATGTTTTGCCGGCATCAATGGAAGCTGTTAACCGATTGATTGATTTGATTGATTGATTGTTTATTCAACAAATACAAATAATTTATATAATGTACAAGTAGGGCATAAATACGTAGAAATATGGCGGGAATAAAACCCCAGAGGGCTTGTTAAATCCCAGACAATTAATAATAATAATAATAGATTAGCATGAGACGCTGGGTGCGTTCACAAATATATCAATATATAAATGGTGAATATACCATGGGGCCCTGTGTAGTGAATTATAGTTCTATAAGATATATATAGTGGGAGCTCAGCATATATGCAAATAGATCAATAAACATTTTTTGTATAAAATAGGTTTGTCTCGTGTCCCTTGTGATGACCCGAGATGAGTTAACTCCAAGATTTACAATTTGAGTATAATTAGAAAGTACACCCTTCAGTACACTGATTCACATATCATGATAATTGAATGAGGTGCGATTTCAGTCGAGACTTAAATAGTGATTGTGATAGACATGATTTTAGGTCATTAGGTAAAGCGTTCCATATTCTTGATGCTTTCGACTTTGTGCAATAAAATGATAGATTTGAGTGCACTCTCGCCCTATATAGATTGAGATTGGCTTGTCGATTGGGATAACAATGGACTTCAGAGAGTTTTGTAAAATAATTTGAATAGTTGGTAAGAATAGATAAGGGATTATTAAGAAATCTGTGAGTAAATAATAAAATTAGGAAGTTGTTTAACTGAAATACGGGGAGGATGTTTAGTTGTTTCATTAAGGTACTAAACTGAGCATATTTACCACTGGAAGTTATTACACGGATAATTCTCTTTTGTAATATCACAAGTGTGTTGAGATGAGTTGAGAATGTGTTTCCCCATACTAAATTACAGTAAGATACGTAAGAATAGAACAAAGAATAGTACAGCATAATCAAGGTTTTCCTGTTGAGGCAGTTCCGTATTGCGTTGATAACACCGATATTTCTCGAAATTTTTGAAATTAGTTCGTCAATATGTGTTTGCCAATTCAATCTATCGTTAAAATAAACCCCGAGGAATTTAAAGCTAGAAACAGATTCAATTTCGGTGCCAAATATTGAAGCCTTAGGGATATTTACATTTATTATCCCTCAACCTAAATCGTAGCATTTCCATTGGTCAGTTTACCAGGGTGTAAAAATTCGTACACCCCGGGGATCTTTCCATGTCAACATCCGACCGGTCTGACCGATCACGTGACCAATCATCTTAATGCTGTATACTGAACCATGTTGAACGGTGTGGCCGAACGGCCTTCTAGCGGAAGGGCTCCCAGGGGATAAAAATTCACGGTTCACGATCGGTGATAGGGCTTAGGATGGAGCTGTCCTTCGCCAGACGCTTTTTGTCCACCGTGAGACGGAGACTATCGTGTGTCCGTCTGGGGACGGCTGTGTTAAAATGTTGTATTTGTTCAAATACGAATGCGGATTTTGGTCATAACAGTTCTCTCGTGAATAAAATGCACGATTACATGAAAGTCTTGTTTCAATATTCCACCATCCCAGAGATGACACTCCTCGAGAATGACAGGCTCAAGGAATTATAGCCCTCAGGAATGATAGTCCCAACTAATGAGCCTTGTTTCAATATCCCTGTAGGCCCCATCCAAGGAATTATAGTCCCCAGGAAGTAAGAGTCACCAGGAATGATATTTAAGTTTTATATCGCTCCATCCCATAACTCATAGTCCACATGAATTACACCCCAGGAATGTCAGTCCCCAGGAATGACAGTCCGCAGGAATGACAATACCCAGGAATCATAGTCCACAGGAATCAGTCAATCGGTAATGATAAATGTATTGACAACCCCCAGGAATGACAGAACACATGAATGTTAGCTCCAGGAATGACAGTCCCCAGAATTCCTAATCCTCGGGAATGATATTACTCAGGAATGACAGTCCCTTCGAATTTTAGTCCCCAGGAATGGATTGGTCCAGGTATGATGGTCCCCAGTAATCATAGTCCCCAGGAATGTCAGTCCCCAGTAATGATAGTCCCCAAGAATGACAGTCCTTAGAAATGATAGCCCCAGTATTCATAGTCCCCAGGAATGACGGTCCCCTGGAATTATAGTCTCTAGGAATAACGTCCTCAAGAAGGACAGTCACCAAGAATTGTGTCCCCAGGGATGACAGTCCCCACGAATGGCAGCCCCAGTATAGACAGTTCTCAGGAATGATAGTCCCCAGGAAAGAAAGTGACCTGGAGTTATAGCCCCCAGGAAAAATAATCCCCAGGAATGGTAGCCCTTGGAATAACAGTCCCCAGAAATGAGACCTCAGGACTCATAATATTCAGGAGTCATAGCACCCAGGAATGGCAGTCCCAATGAGTGACCAGTAGTTCCAAGTGCTGGTTTCCACAGTAATGGTAGCTTCAGGAATGACAGTCCTCAGGAATGACAGTCCACTAGAATTATAGTCCTCATGAAAAAACAAATCCCCCAAGAATGACAGTCACCAAGAATGGTAGCCCCAGGAATGACAGTCCCCAGAAATGGTAGACCCAGGATTTGACTTCCCAGGACTGATAGTCCCAAGAAAAGACAGTCTCATGGATAGTCCCCAGGAATAATAGTCCCCAGGAATGACAGCCTCCAGCTATGATAGCCGCCACGAATGAGAGTCCCCTAGAATTTTAGTCCCCACGAGTCCCCAGGATTGACAGTCCCCCGGAATGTTAGCCACCGTAATTACAGTCCCAAGAAGTTATAGTCCCCAGGAATGATAATCCCCAGGAATGACAGCCGCCAGGTATCATAGTCCCCAGTAATTACAGTTCCCTGGAATTATGGTCCTCAGGTGCCCACGGTGAATACAGTCCCCAGGAATGATAACCCCCAGCAATGACATTCCCCAGGAATGGTAGTTCCCAGGACTTGCCGTCCCCTTTAATGGAGCACAAGGAATGACAGTCCTCAGAAATGATAGCCCCAGTATTCATAGTCCCCAGGAATAACGGTCCCATGGAATTATTAGCTCTAGGAATATAGTCCCCAATAAAGACAGTTGCCAAGAATGGTGTCCCCAGGAATGACAGTCCCCACGAATGGCAGCCCCAGTATAGACGGTTCTCAGGAATGATAGTCTCCAGGACAGAAAGTGACTTGGAATTATAGCCCCAGGAAAAATAGTCCCCAGGAATGGTAGCCCTTGGAATGACAGTCCCCAGAAAGGAGACCACAGGACTCATAATATTCAGGAGTCATAGCGCCCAGGAATGACTGTCCCCAGGAGCGGTAGTTCCAAGGACTGGCATTCCCCAGTAATGGTAGCTTCAGGAATGACAGTCAGTCCACTGGAATTATAGTCCCCAGGAATAAACTCCCCCAAGAATGACAGTCACCAAGAATGGTAGCCCCAGGAATGACAGTCCCTAGGAATGGTAGACTCAGGATTCACTTCCCAGTATTGATAGTCCCCACGAAAGACGGTGTGAGGGACAGTCCCCAGGAATAATAGTCCCCAGGAATGACAGCCTCTAGGTATGGTAGTCTCCACAAATGAGAGTCTCTTAGAATTATAGCCCCCAGAAGTCCCCAGGGTTGGCAGTCTCCCGGAATGTTAGCCCCCGTAATTACACTCCCAAGAAGTTATAGTCCCCAGGACTGATAATCTCCAGAAATGACAGCCGTCAGGTATCATAGTCCCCAGTAATGATAGTTCCCTGGAATTATGGTCCTCAGGTGCCCACGGCTATTGCAGTCATCCCCAGCAATGACCTTCCCCAGGAACGGTAGTTCCCAGGATTTGCTGTCCCCGGTAATGGAGCACCATCAGAAATGATAGCCCCAGTACTCATAGTCCCCAGGAATGACGGTCCTCTGGAATTATAGTCTCTAGGTATATAGTCCCCAAGAATGACAGTCCCCAAGAATGGTAGCCCTAGGAATAACAGTCCCCAGGAATGGTAGTCCCCAAAAATGAGACCACAGGGCTTATAGTCCCCAGGAATCATAATCCAGGAGTTATAGTGCCCAGGAATGACAGTCCTCAGGAATGGTAGTCCCAAGAATGAGAGCCCCCAGGGTTGTCTGTCTCCAGGAATCGTAGTTCCCAGAACTGACAGTCCCCAGGAATGGAAGCAGCAGGAATGACACTCCTCAAGAATGACAGTCTCCAGTAGTTGTGTCCCCAGGCATTATAGGCCGCAGTATAGACAGTCTACAGGAATGGTAGCACCAGGAATGACATTCCTCGGGAATGACAGTCCCCAATAATGATAATCCCCAGGAATCATAGTCCCAGGATTGACAGTCCCCAGGATTCACAGTCCCCATGAATATTAGCACCAGGAATAACAGTCCTCAAGAATGACAGTACACAGGAAAGACAGTCTCCTGGAATTATAGTCCAAAGGAATAACAGTCCTCGGGAATGACAGTACCCAGGAAAGAGAGTCTCCTGGAATATATTCCCCAGGAATAACAACCCCTGAGAAGGACAGTCCCCAAGAATGGTGTCCTCAGGAATGACAGTCCCCACGAATGGCAGCCCCTGTATTGACAATTCTCATGAATGAGTCCTCAGGATTGACAGTCCACTGGGATTATAGTCTCCAGGAATAAAATCCCCCAAGAATGACAGTCACCAAGAATGGTAGCCCCAGGAATCACAGTCCCCAGGTATGGTAGACCCAGGATTGACTTCCCAGGACTGATAGTCCCGAGGAACGACAGGCTCATGTATAGCCCCCAGGAATAATAGTCCCCAGGAATGACAACCTCCAGGTATGATAGTCCCCACGAATGAGAGTCCCCTAGAGTTATAGTGCCCAGGATTGACAGTCCCCCGGAATGTTAGCCGCCGTAATTACAGTCCCAAGAAGTTATAGTCCCCAGGAATGATAATCCCCAGGAATGACAGCCGCCAGGTATCATAGTCCCCAGTAATGACAGTTCCTAGAATTATGGTCCTCAAGTGCCCACGGGCATTACAGTCCACAGGAATGATAATCCCCAGCAATGACATTCCCCAGGAATGGTAGTTCCCAGGACTTGCTGTCTCCGGTAATGGAGCACCAGGAATGACAGTCCTCAGAAATGATAGCCTCAGTATTCATAGTCCCCAGGAATGATGGTCTCTAGGCATATAGTTCCTAATTTTATTCTAAGACTTGCAGAATTTATTTCAGTTCGCAGTTCCTCACCGTATCTCATTTAGTTCTTCGAATTCAATATAACTGAGCCAGTTTATACATTTTCAATTGGCGATGTTTGTTTCTTTCCATTCATGGCGTGCAGCTAAATTGCGCTGTCAAAGCAAGTATGCGACTACACATCTCTAGACGGAATAACAAAATAATATTAAATGATGCATGTTCAATTTAATTCATTATCCGAGTTTAAATGCATATAGACTCGCCCAGATTAATTTCGCTGCCACAGAGTACATATATAAGGAACCTACACCTCCCGAATGGTTCAAACTTTCATTGACGCCATCTCGATTCCATTCCCGAAGCATGTGGAGTTATTTCGAGGAAGATCGAGATGGTCTTCCGCTTCGAGAGAAAACCGGGAGCAAACCGGGACAACAATCGATAGAGATAAACCGGGACCCTTCGAGACGAGATATTTATCGGTTTTACTCGTTTATCGAGAAACCGCCTCGATCGATTGGACGTGACCCCTAAAATATGTTACAAAATATGCGTCTGTGGAAGGACATGCTTTCTCCGTGTCGTGTCATACGTGAGTTAATTACTTGTAAAGGTTCAGTTTGTATCCAGAGGTTTGAAACAACCAAGGGAAAGATTCATATATGATCAACTATAGTATTTGTTCTCCAGCAATATATCTCCAAACACCTAAACCATACGTTACAAACTAGCCGTCTGGGGAAGGACATGTCTTCACCGTGTCATGTCATACGTAAGTTAGTGATACGTCTTGACTTTTTTTATATCTAAATGCTTGGAACAACCAAGGGAGCGATTTACCCAAGATCAACTAGCATTTACTCTCAAGCAATATATCTCCAAACACTTAAAATATAGGCTAAAAACTAAGCGTCTAGGGAAGGACATGCTACCTTCGCGTTATCGCATACGTGAGTTACTGACTTGTATAGGTTCATTTTGTTTCTAGGGGCTTGGAACAACCAAAGGAACGATTCACATCAGATAATCTAGCATGTACTCTCAATCAATACATGTCTAAACACCTAAAACATAAGATAAAAACTAGGCGTATGGGGAAGGACATGCTTTCCCCATGTCGTGTCACACGTGAGCTGGTGTAGAATATTTGTGTATCTAGAGGCTTGGAACAACTGAGAGAGCGATTCGCATAAGACCAACTCACTGGCATTTAATCTCGAGTAATATATGTCTAAACACCTAAATTATAAGTTACAAACTAGACGTCTGGGGAAGGACAGGTCTGCATCGTGTCATTTCATACGCACGGTAGTGTCCTGCATACGTTTATTGTGTATCTAATGGCTTGGAACAGCCAAAGGAACGATTCACCTAAAATCAACTAACATTTACTCTCAAGCGATATAACTTCGAACAACTAAACTATAGGCTAAAAACTAAGCGTCTGGGGAAGGAATGCTTTCTCCGTGTCGTTTCATAATTGAGTTAGGTACATGTATAGACCTATTGTGTATCTAGAGGCACGAAACAACAGAGGGAACGCTTCAAATATGATCAACTAGCATTTACTCTCCAGCAATATATCTCCAAACACATAAACCATACGTTACAAACCAGACGTCTGGGGAAGGACATGCTTTCTCCGTGTCGTCTCATACGTGATTTATTGACTTGTATAGAATAATTGTGTATCTAGAAGTTTGGAACAACTGAGAGAACGATTCGCATAAGATCAACTGGCATTTAATTTCCAGCAATATACGTTTAAACACCTAAATTATAATTTACAAATTAGGCGTCTGGGGAAGGACGTGCCTTCTCCATGTCGTTTCGTACGCACTTTAGTGCCTTCTATACATTAATTGGGCATCTAGAGGCTTGAAACAACCAACCGAACGATTTGCATAAGATCATCCAGCATTTACTGTCAAACATTACATGTCTAAACACCTAAAACATAACTTACAAACTAGGCGTCTGGGGAAGGACATGTCTTCACCGTGTCGTGTCATACGTGATTTACTGACTTGTATAGGCCCATTTTGTATCTATTGGCTTGGAACAAAGAAAGGATCGATTAACAAAAGATCACATAGCATTTACTCCAAAGCAATATATGTCTAAACACTTAAAACATAAGTTTAAAACTGGGGGTCTGGGTGTGGACATGCGTTCTCCGTGTCGTGTCACTCGTGAGTTAGGGCCTTGTGTAGAATAACTGTGTATCTATAGGTTTGGAACAACTGAGAGCACGATTCACATAAGATGAACTGGCATTTATTATCCAGGAAAAATATGTTCAAACACCTAAATTAAACACTACAAACTATGCGTCTGGGGAAGGACAGGCATTCTCCGTGTCGTCTCATAAGTGAGTTAGTGACTTGTATAGACCTATTTTGTATCTAGAGGCTTGAAACAACCGAGGGCACGATTTACGTGTGATAAACTAGAATTTACTCTCCAGCAATATATCTACAAACACCTAAACCATACGTTACAAACTAGGCGTCTGGGGAAGAACATGTCTTCACCGTGTCGTGTCACACGTGATTTACTTACTAGTACAGGTTTATTTTGTGTCTAGGGGCTTGGAACAACGAAAGGAACGATTCCCATAAGATCATCTAGGATTTACACTCAAGCAATATATCTTCAAACACCCAAAATATAAGCTAAAATCTAAGCGTCTGGGGAAGGACATGATTTCTCCGTGTCGTCTCACATGTGATTTAGCGACTTGTGTAGACATATTGTGTATTTAGAGAATTTAAACAATCAACAGAACGATTCACATAAGAAATACATGTTCAACTAATCTTTCATTAGTTTGCGAGAGCCTTAGTTCTTAAGAGAAGAACTGCAATTATAGTATTGGCCTTTTACTGTAATAGCGTATAGGCATATATTTTATTTCATTTGATGGAATATGTAATAAATATTTAATTTGCGAGAGCCTCGAATCTTAAGAGAGTAATTGTCATTGTAGCATGTAATATCGCATAGGCATGTATTAGTGCCCGTTTTATATTGTATAGTCTTGAATATTTCTCTTTATTGAATATGTAATCAATATAACTAGCTTGCGGGAACCCTAGTTCTTAAGAGACGAACAGCAATTACAGTGTTGATCTTGTATTGTAAAACGAATAGGCATATAACTGGTATATATTTTCTTTCTCTTTCATGACCTATTTAATCAAATGTAATTAGTTTGCTTAGGAGAAAAACTGCGATTATAGTATTGATATTACACTGTAGTAGCGTAGCCATATACCCGGTGTGTTATAGAGTTTATTTGTATTGATGGAGAATGTAATTGACGTAATTAATTTGCAAAACCTTAGTTCTTGAGAGAGGAACTGCCACGATATTATTAATGTTATACTGCATATACTAGATATATACTATTAGTTTTTTTATTTTCCATGGAATATGTGCTTAATGTAATCAGTTTGCGAGAGCCTTAGATCTTAAGAGACAAACTCCCATTTACTACTGATGTTTTACTGTAATAGCGTATATACTGGTGCCAGGTAAATATTATAAAGTGTTGTATATATTGATATAAATGTAATTAGTTTGCGATACCCTTGGTTCTTAAGAAGAGAACTACCAAACCATTATACTAGTTTGCGAGAGCCTTACATCTAAAAAAAAGAGATATTATAATATTGATGTTGTACTGCAGATGGCTTAGCCTATGTGTAAACCTGTCGCATATTAGATAGTGTTGTATTCTTTTCTTTTTGTATTGGAGAATTACCATACGATGATAATATTAATTTGATAATATTAGCCTATTTTCGTATACCAGGTATATATGATATAGTGTATTATTTCGCTCATATAATCAATGTAAAAAGTTTGCGAGAGCCTCAGCTCTTGTAATATCGTTACGCGTATTACGCTTTTTTTTTTACTTAGTGTTGTATTTCTTCTTATTGAAATGACATTGACGTCATTACTTTGCGAGAGCCTTAGTTCTTAAGAGGAGATTGCATTGATATTCTACCATATATGCCTGATATACAGTAAAACATTTCTTATTGGATGTGTAATTAATATAGTTTGCGAGAAGCTTAGATGTTAAGAGACGAACTGACATTATACTATCCATGTTGTACTAATAGCGTATAACCTTATACTGGTGCACTGTGTATAATTTATACATTCCATGAATGTGGTTAGCTTATTTCCCGCAGCAAAGTATTTTAAGTATGGGTTAGTTGACAGCTAATTTTATTGGCGGGGTCATATGTCAAGTGCCGGCACCAGCAAATGATAGCAGATCGGGATTCTGGTTACGCTCATACTATTCAGCTTGTATCACTGACGTCCTATACTCTAATAGCGTATAGGTGTATACCCGGTGCATGTTGCAGTGTTGCATTTTTTCCATGGAATATCTAATAAATATAATCAGTTTGCAAGAGCCTTGGTTCTTAAAGACAAGAAATACCATACCATGATAATATGAATGTTATAATATCAACGTATATAGTCATGAGCTACCTGGTATATATTATGTTTTATTTCTATTCTAAATAATGGAATATGTACGGAATGTTATGAGCTGCCGTTTATGACAATATTATACACGGTGTATATATATAATGGAGCATGGAAATATGGTGATAATGAATGAATATGGCGTGAATTGGGTCGTTATATTGGAAATGTTGTTATATTGAAAGTTACAAAATATGGGATGGTTTTATCACATATTGTAACATTTGTGGCAATGTATATGAAATGTTATTTATATAGGAGTAAAATGCAAATAAAGTGGTTTTATATATATATGAAGAGTGGTGTAATTATATACACTCTACATTTGCTAAACATATAAACCGATTGAACGTATATAGTGTAAGCGGATATATATATAGAACAACTGAATACGGCGTATTTGATACGGCGTATTTGACAAAGACGCTTACCGGATATGGCAGGCGGATATGGCAGGCGGAAGTATGCTGTGAGCATGCACTTTGTGCTCGCGCAAATCATTGTGGTTCCAGTTTCACGATAACAGTGGCCATTGACTGATTCCCGCTCTCAAACTAGGGTGTGCGACATAATCCAACGAATCGACTTGGTTGCCGGTCAACAGTGGCCAGTGTCATATTAAACTTGCGAATAGAGAGAGGTCAGCCCGTCGCCGCTTTACGGTGGTCCATATATAGACGACATGCTATATTTTTTTTAGTTTTGAGTGCTTTTTTTTTACTTCTAGGTTTCATTTTTTTGTGTGTGTGTTAGGTTTCATTTTTTTTTTTTTTTAAGTTGATTCCTTCAGTTTTCACCCGGGTGGAAACGTTTCCGCCTGGGTGAAAACCTTCTCACCCGGGTGAAAACGTGTTTTCACCTGGGTGAGAAGATTTTCACCTGTGTGAGAAGGTTTCCACCCAGGTAAAAATTTCACGTGATCGTGCTCTCGTTTTCGTTCCCTTGCACTGACATTTCGGCAAAATGGACGATGGTTCGTTCAAAAGTATAGATGACCTCAAACTGTCAAACTGAACTTTTATGTTTGCTCATGCAGCCGATAAATGATATTTCACGTCTGGCATGTTTTATATAAGTTGTATTGTCAAACCCGAGCTCTCTGGGAGCACACGAGCTTGTCATGCCTGAAAAAAACAACAACTAGGCCATGTATAATCTTGTGCACGGGCATTCCGCTGCGGGGTGGGTTCGAGAATGGCCGTTTTTTTCACAAAGCCAGTTACCGTCATTTAAATTGCACCGTCGTTCTATATCCGTAAGTTTGTTGTGTATCAGCACTGCAGAATTGTATTGCCCCGCATCATTCAGT
>JAVTVY010046314.1:0-20200 GCA_036873755.1 Hanleya hanleyi | reverse complement strand
GAAATGGTATGATATAACTGAACTGATATGTAACTAAATTCCATAAAATTTGAATACAGGAAATATATGGCAATATAGGAACATAAATCCACATTCTACATTTGGCTAAAGATATGAAAGTCCCTGCTCCCCTTTCATGAACTTAATACATATACCGGTACTGAAACCTATAATTATTAGTCTCGGTAGGCCTGCATAAAATCCGCCTTTTGCACTTCAAATTTTTGGACAAAGGATTCACGCCAACAGGTACACTGATGCGTGACTCCCGCATAAATTTGTGGTTCACATTGGTCCTCTATTCTTATGGCTTCATTTTTAATCAGTGGTATATGAATGGACTATTTTTGACTTGCAGTTGCAAAAGGTATCATCAATGTATTAAATCATAATGGTCATAATACATTTCTTGGAATAGATATTTGATGCATATTTACAATATTTTCACCATCAAAAGTTAAAAATCTGCCCCATGCTGTAAGGCTGGAGCGGAAGATAACGAATCACAAATGTACGCCGGGAGTCGTGCATCGATGCACCTGAAATGACGCTGGTGCGAATCTATCCTACCTATATGTATCAAAGTGTAAACTTTTTATATGATTAGTAAAATAGCATCATCAGCATGGTGGACAGAGTTTTGTCCTGCAGTGAAATCACCAACCAAGAAGATCTCCCATGATCCATGTCATTACTATATAGGCATGGTTCAGCTAACTTCTTTTAGGAAGGGGGTTGGGTGTACTTCATGAACGATCAGGTCTGGGCCAGGTGCCCCCGCCAAAAAAAAAATCTGAATCTAGTTATAGGATTCAGAGGGGAATTATCCATGCCAACTGTAGGTTCTTTCGGGTGTCAGGTGGGTGGTCAGATATTCTAAATCCCCCGCCACCCCCTTCGCCATTAGACGGGCCCATATGTAGTCCCAGTCGATCTACATTCAAGATTGGACTATAGATGGACCTACATTAAGGGGCAAGGGATATTTTCTTGTTCTTGGGCAATTTTCTATTTCTCATGGTGTTTTCCAGTTTCATTCTCAGATAATTCTAGAAGCAAAAACTTACTGACATTTATTATTGTGATTTGTCAGCTGGGTTACCGGTATACTGATTACTGATAATTATCCTTATTATCAAACTACAAATCTCTCACCCTGATAAACAGTTGATAAAAAGCTTTGTGCCTTCGCATTGGTCATTGAACATGTATGCCAAGTCTCGCATCGATTGGTTCAGTGGGTCCAGACCTTATAAGGTTTTCATATCAATCTTGACGGCCGCCGGGGCTTTCGACTAATTGACTTTGGTCATTTTTGGGGAACTTTTTCAGGAAACAAAATTACATAAAATACATCTTTTTAATATCTGAAAATAGTAAGGGGTGGAGGAGGGGGTGGGGAGGTATGTTCAGAGAGGAATATGTCCAGGAAGGAATATGGAGAAGGAGGGAATAATGGGGGGGGGGTGATGTCCTACAAGCATCAGACTTGCCCTGAAAACGTGTGAATCCCCAGGTAAGCTGCTAAGCTCGACGTTAGGACGAGTTGTGTGTGCATGCGCGGGAGAGGGGAGGGGGTAGGCCCCTACAAATTATACAATGGGCTGATGGGGGACAGCCTTTCTTTTATTATTTGCATGTTCGCTTGCGCTTAAACCGACCCCCTGCTATAAATTTTAGAGTGATGGAATTATTTACCTGGTCCTGCCTGTCATAGCGGGTGGAATATTCGCCGTATACGGAGAACCGGCACAGGCAGGTGCTTCATGATGTTGTTGTGCCGATTGCGTTCGTTTTCTGTTCCCCGAGTTTCAATGCCTTTGTAGATCGCGATGTTCTCTCTTTTGGATTGTTGAGCTTGATATCTCGAGCGCATGGCTCAAGTCTTTGAATCAGCATACCCAGAACCGACAATGCGACATCGGACTTCCAAAATATGAAATAAATCGGTTTGACTGAGCTGAAGATGTGCGCGCGAGTAAATCCAAACTGACGACCTTCTTTACCTCCGATTAACAAAGAGTTCTTTTTATTTTCCTGAATTTTTAATGTTACAATATTTGCCCATTTTAAAATGGTACAATGATGGTACAATATACCGAGGATGGCTATTCTTACCCTCAAACAAACGAGAGCCAATGTAGGACCGACACTGGAACAATCCAAACCGTATACATTTTGGACCGACAGCCGTCGCCAATGATGTACCAATATATAATGTTACATCGTCGGCAACATCAAATGGTACCATGATGGTCCAACATAAATTGTTACATTGCTGTAACACTCAGTGGTACACGAATGTACCACTAAATATCGGTGTCATATTGTGGGGAAAACGCGTGTGTATTTTGCCACTTAATTAGCTAATTGAAATTCACAGAATGCAGCTATTCTGAAACATCCCACTCAGAACATCCAAAATGATACGCAAGTTAATTAAGTATATAGGCACAATCGGTCAGGTATTTATTAATATAGCAATCCAAATGAATGCCTCAGCATAAAATGATAGCATATGTTACAATTAGATAATTAAGCTGTTTTAATTTTCACGGAATGCAGCCATTCTGCAACATCCCTCACAGAACATGTATGTGGAGTATGGGCACAATCAGTCGAGTATTTATCAATATAGCACTCGTAACCTTTACCTTAATATTCACAAGCAAATTTTGATGTGATGGAGGAATCGGGACTGTTACATCAGGGCTCTAAATTTACTTTTTTAAGTGGTTTCCCATGGATAACCACTTTTGACATTCTGCTTGTCCCAGATATAAATCACTTGTCTCAAATTTTTTATCATTTTATCCTTCAATTACATTCCAAAAAAGAGTCTTTCTGATAACCTCATGTTATGAAGCCGACTGGTATGTCCTGTTAAATATTCTCATCAACATTTTGGTCATTTTGTCTGTACAGTCGGAACCAACCCTACACATATCATGTGAATGATTACCAGAAAAACCGGTCACATCTAAGTCATCTGAACAGTCGGAACCAACCCTGCACATATCACCTGATGATTACCAGGAAAGCTATGTCACATCTAGCTAGGTCGTCTGAACAGTCGGAACCAGCCCTAGATACGTATCATCTGTTGCATATGCTACTGAAGGAAGAACGGAAGCACTACTTCTGTCTGTACTGTGTCTGTTGCATGCATGCTGCTGAAGACCCTGGAGTATCTGTGTCTGTTGCATATGCTGCTGATGGTAGTTCCGGTGTCTGTTGCATATGCCGCTGAAGGCAGAAGAGAGTATCTGTGTCTGTTGCATATGCTGCTGGAATTCGCACTAAATGTAGCTGTGTCTGATGTTGCATATGCTGCCGAGGACTGAAAAATAAAATTTGAGCATATAGTTTAAATACCAACAACACACGGTCATTCTAATTTCATTATTAGGATTATATGCCCATTATCTTTGAAAATGAACCCAAAACTCGGCAAGGCTTTGGTGTAAGACCTCCCATTGTAAAGTTAATATCCTGGACAAAAGACTGACAATACAACTTGCAACAGATCCTTTGTCAATTATATTTCGTGAGTCTTACACCAAATCGTTGCCCAAAACTCCACTAATTCAAACACAATAAAGGGAGATAATCTGCTTGTAGCAATTGCAAGTACATGTGGAAATGATCACACAAGTACATGTATCCGTTCCCCCAAACGACTAGCATTTAGTTCGATACAATTTCAACATCGTCAATATGATCATTGATAACCATCAACTCAATACTTACATATACTCACTCATCTATACATCACCAGCCCCAGAAGTGAATGTTCTCCCGTCTTGAACATCATCCTATTGTAAAGCAAGTAGAATACATGTACATTATCACATACCTAAATAGTTATTCACCCTGATATATAATTATAAGGCTCTGAACATATAATATATGGCATGCATGGACAGACCTTTATCAGGCTGATATCATGCAGCTGAAGCGTCGTGCATATAATAATCTGGTCTCTATGGTATCGCAAACTCGGTATTCCTTGATATACATGTATGTGCATCCTTCAATATACGATAAATACATGTAAGTTATGACTTGGATGCCTGATCAGGGACATACATGTATCCAGGGATTTTTTGGGGACGCCTGTTTTGGCTTTTTTGGGGGACATTTGTCACAACTGGACTGGAGAATTTGGGCGCCCATACCTGTTTTGGCTTTTTATCGGTATCAAAATGGCCCTGGATATGTCTGTGCTGATATAAAAAACAAAAAAACAAAAAAAAACACAATGTGATATCTATATATGTTCATATGGTATCTACCCATTTCTATATCAGCCTTGGTACATGTCAGCCCGAGATCTCTATATCAGTCAAGGGCTGATCGATGTCAGAGGCGATATGGAAGTGGGCCGGTATATCATACTAAATCTGTTCATCACAGATTTCTTGGATAAAGAGCAAAAATCCATATCACGATATGGGTGGCATGGGATTTGGTGCAGTATCCACTGGGCAAATTGTTCAATGGCAAATATGTGATAAATATAGTATTCCTGGTGTCTTACTTCTGTCAAAGAAAGGCTGTGATACTTACGTGAACACATTCATCCTCAATCACTCCATCCTCCATATTAGAGTCCTCATCAACTTCTGGTATAACCTTTCCAAAACAAATAAAGACTAACTGTAAAGTTGCATGCATAAAATATTTCTTTTATATATATATATTTTTTTTTCATTCAAATAATGCAAAATGCAATTGTACTATTTAAGTCTCAAAATGGATATTTACGTACATGCAAATAAATGTGTGTAATTAGGCCCGTGTGCTGGGGAGGGTGGGTGTGGTTCGGTGGGTGTGTATGCTAAAGACCTAGAACAAACTAAAGACAATGTATTTAACTGTACTGGTGCAAGCTAGACAAAATATTTTATATCCCCGCTTCCCCCGCTCCCTCTCCATCCCCTATAGGATATACCATCCCAACACCTTGGTAGAATTGTCGCCTAGCTAGACAAATTTTAATTTGGACTGATAACCACACAGTAAGTTAACACATGTGCATGGTTACCTAAAGCATGTAGCTTCTTTTTGCAGTTCTATCATCCCCCTCCCCCAACCACACCCAAAAGCCATTTATCTTCACCACTTTTCAGCCTTCCAATCTCTGTCATCCCCTTATTTCTAGACCCAACCGATCAGTGTTGAAAATTATTGCCGTACAGTAAAAATTTTGAAATGACCTCCACTACGGGCACTGCCTACATGTTTATTGGCATGGCGCTAAGCTTACATGAGCGAAACTCAATCGCAAGTGATGTCTCAAGACAATGT
This sequence comes from Hanleya hanleyi, assembly GCA_036873755.1. Lineage (NCBI taxonomy): Eukaryota > Metazoa > Mollusca > Polyplacophora > Lepidopleurida > Hanleyidae > Hanleya > Hanleya hanleyi. The sequence continues at coordinate 14,890 of JAVTVY010046314.1, read as the reverse complement.
ACCTGTAGACGTGTACATACATGTGCACGAAACATGTAGCAATTCTGTTAGCCTGTGAGAATTTATTGCCTCGAAATGAAATTTAAAAACAGTCTGTAGGTGGCGCCACCTATAAGCAGGCATGGACACAATGACAATCTAATTAAAATTGAATCCTATCTGCTCCCCCATTTGGATATGCAACATGGTGCTTGTCACAACCAGCTTGCAGTAACTTGCATGTCAACCAATCCTGATAGTGCTTTGAAGGGAACATAATGTTAGGGGCTTTTTGGTTGGCTCAGCCAAATAAGATACCACACTGGCGGGGTATCTTCAGCATGTTGCCGCGCTCCTGCCAGGTTGGCGCCATGATGTGGGTAGCTTTGTAACCTTGAGTTAAAGCGGAGACGAGGACCCTATCCCAGGGATTCATTCACGTCGGTTCTACGTACCGAATTTCGGTTCGTAGATTGAGTTTAAAAACTCAAGTTTTCAGTTCAAAACTCAATTTTTTTGAGTAAAAAATCAACATTTTTCACCAAAATATTTATACTCAATTTGTGTGTTGGAAACTGAATTTTCAAGCTCCAGAAACTGAATTTTCAAGCTTTATAAATTCTAAATTTCAATACACGATTGTCGGGAAATCATCTGGTAAAACTGAAATGAGCACCATGGTCGCGGTAGCAAATGTGAATCTGTCGGCAACGGGTAGAATTTCGACGGGAATCGATTCTCGTAAAGACTCGCCTAAAATGGATCTTGCAGGAATCTATTTGGGTTTCGCGCAATCAAACCTTAGCGTAATCAGTGTGGTGTTCATTCAGGGAGATTTATTGAATATTTCACGGAAATTCAAGTCAAATATCTGACCTGTAATCAGAAAACACCGAGACATCTTTTCGCCTTGCCGCAAAACGGACAGCTGCGGGGCTTCTTCACGTGTTTTGATGACGTAACGCGCAAACTACACCTCGGAAACCTTTGCTCGTTTATTTTTGGAAGCCTTGAATGCTTTCTGTAAAGGTTCCCGACTTGGCGCCAGATGGCGCTAGTGTGACTGCTAACATGCGGTCGTCAAATGGGAAGTACACTAGCGTGAAAATGAAACCTGGGATGTTTGGAGTTTATTTAGCAGATAAGTTTGATTCGGATTCATTCATAATTAGAATGACAAACAATTCTCCTGGAGACAGCACATCAGGAGAAGTAGAATTAAGCGGTAAGAAATTTATGAAAATAAAATTGGATCGTTTCTTCAGAGACATTGCCTGCATGAGACCTGTCATGAACAACAACAACAACAGCAAAGAGGTCGACCTTTTACGTTGAGAACACGCATTTCTTCAGAAGTCAGTTTATTTGAGGTCAAGATTTTAAATTTAACGGCACTGCACTTCTTGCTTATGTCTGTGGCTCTTGATTATTTTTTGGTAATTTTGATCTTTCACTGTAAAAAACATCGGTATGAAATGAAAAATATGTGAGGCAAAAATATCAGGAATTTCCTTTTTTTTTATGTTTTTCATAATCTGTTACAAATCCATGGCAAATTGTTCGGCCTACTCTTTATAAGGCTCATTAATAATAATTGTTTGTCTTGCGTTAACATCAACTGCTTGACAGTGGTCGGGTTTTATTTATATCTTTTGTCTTGCGATGCAGACAGTCCCAAATGATTTGTTTTTCATATTCAATACAAAGATACAAAAAAAATAATATTCAGAGTATATACATGTATACTTACAATGTAGCAAAAATGTTTAGGTTGAATCCATTTGTGGAATCCAATACAATCATCGTGCAACAATTTTATAAACTAGTATGATTTTGTTTTTCATCGTTTCTTTCTGACAACATAATGGAAATGAGTAATCGCAATCAATAACACAAAATGAATTTAATTACACAAAAGGTTAAAAATACATCAATGGGTAACAGTAAACAAGGTTCATAGAAGATAATATTTACACTGGTTTGTAAAAAATATTATATACCCAACTTCGGGGGGAAAAAATTACCCTGGTTTGTAAAAAATTTATATACTCAATTTTAGGGGGAAAAAATGCCGATAAATTTTATTTTAACTCAATTTGACTGTAAAGAAACTCAATTTTCTGGATTTCGGTTCGTAAAATTTGGACTTCTATGAATCCCTGCTATCCCCCTCCCAGACTGCAAGTAATGGAGTTAAAATGTGATCGCGATGTCATAAAACTATTAAATATTCATGAACATCCTTCAATTGAAATCAGTAAGATCCTATAGCGACACGTTGGAAAGCATTGATAGGATATTAATTTATTAAGATTGGGCACAATGCAATCCCAAGCGATGTCACCAGACATGCCAGAAGACATACCCACATACCAGAATTGGTTGAATCTAGGGAAAGTTTATATTGCTAGGAAAGAAACTTGGAACACATGGCCGACGGATAGACAGATATGGCAAGATGGACGGACCCAAATACTATAATACTCCAGCCATGCACTTCGGTGCACCAGGGGACATTTACTGGTGTGAGCGCCACAGTAATTTGTCTGCTACTTAATTGATGCGATGTTTCCAAAGTGAATTGGAATGTTTAATATTCATGAAATAGCCGATAGCCTACTGCAGCTGAAAATCATAGCTAAGGCTAGAAAGATAGACTTTTGCCTCAGGAGACCGTCCGGCACAGAATTTGAATTTGATCCAGTCTAGTCTAGCTCTAAAGTTAGAGGCAAGTCTCAGTAAACTGTGCACATAGTATGGGTGGCAGAATTTCTTAGCTCTGTTCAATAATCCACTCTATCGCCGGGGAAAAAATACAGAACTCTCTTCTCAAACTCCACAACACCCGCCAATAAATTCCATTATTATCAGTTGCCGGGACATTCTTTGTAGGATCCCTACTTTCCGCAATCAATTATTAAAGCTCATATCAGTCGGGGGAAAAATGAGATTTCGGGTCACGGGCCAATAATGATGAGTTACATGTACAGTACTGCCGAATATCGGTTGGACCCCTGACCTTTAACACAGATATGTGGCGTCATGAATGCCTGTGATCACAGCTGCCTGGCTGTGGGATATTGGATGGTCTATGTCTATACGTATGAAATTTTTCAATAAATAAAAATCAATAAATATAATTTTAATCAACTAGTGGTTTTCTCTTTCATCTTTGCTTTTTTTTTCATGTCATAGAGGTCAGGGTATGAAAGAGAAAATCATTTACAAAAAATACTTAAACAAAAAATCGATTCTAAAAAAAAGATTTTAATTTTCATAATTTATTGAAAATTTTTATAGACCATCCAATCCTACAAGCCAGCTGCATGGGCAACTGTGTCTGTCATGTGATCTCATCATGATTATACTTGGTCAATGACAAGAAAATTTTAGGGCAAATACACGAGAATGGACGAGTCAGAGAGCCTGCGCAATTTCACAATCGAGCTAACTCGATGAAGAACTATTTTGAAACTGGTAATAATAGTGTGCCGGTAGATTTTGTCGGGAAATAATTCTTTTATTATCGGCATGCTATCAATAATTAGCAGCCCGTCATAGGCAGGTAAAAAAGTATAATGCCCTAAAAAAGCATATCCTACGATATGAACATCATGGCCATCAGTCCCAGCAATTCTAAATCTGCCCCCCACCCCCTTTCCAGGGAAGCCCAAAGCAATTTACAGACATTTTGCATAAACAATCACACCCACCCCCTACGGCTTCGGGATCAGATCTCGTACACTTTTCACGGTTTATTTCAATTTTATATAAAAGTAATTTCTTGAGAGACACAAAAACTGACCTGGTTAGTGCTGGGATCAAGACCCTTCCCCGTGAGGAGTTTTGCGGGTTATGTGACCTTTCCCTGCACGTGCGGGAGCAGTTATTAACTCGACTTTTTAGGTACCTCTAACCCACGAGGGAGAGCAATTCTCGTACAGCAGACGAAAGTCGCAATTTTATGCTGAATTGTTGTAAATATCAGCGTTCGTGCACTTAAAAAATTTATTTGAGTAGTTTTAGAAGAAATAATATATACTAATTGGACAACTTATCAATCTGACCTGTTCACAATGAAAGGCTGAACAGCGACTGTCGTTATTTGGACGAAAAACGAGATTTTTTTTATCTCCGGAAAATCTTCGGCAGTCATCGATCGGAAGTATAACTCTTCGACCGTCAATAATTGGAATCCTGAAGAAATACTCGTTTCAAAAATATATAGATTGGTATATTTGTATGCTATTTCATGACGAAAAATTCAACCGGAAGATGACACTGATTTACTGGAAATGTGAGTTTGCCGCCATTTCACTGTGAACATTCGTTCGGAGATAGGCAGGGGCGGTCGAACAAAAGCAATGGCTGCGCCCCGTGTCACATGACATAAACACAGCTGTCGAAATGGGATTGTCGTCTGGCTTTCGTGGAATGAACATGCATGGTCATCAATCATGTTACCGTACCTATATCGGTTGGCGATAAAATGGACTTCCCGTGTGATGGAAACCAGAAGTAAGTATGCCCCGGAAAACAATTAAAAAAAAATAAAATATACTTCCAATTATACCAAGAAGTAGAAATTTTGACAGACAAATTAACCTTCACCTCCGCACATAAGCAATCCACATAGAAAGTCACCACGTGCTCTGAACGCGCGCACGTGCGACGTGTACGAGATTTGATCTGTACGAGATTCGATCTCAAGCCCGTAGTTCAACAAGCTGAACCCTGCTGACATTTAATTTTGTGATTGACAATGCATTGTCACCACAAAATTAAATGTCAGCAGGGTTCAGCTTGTTGAACTAACCCACCCCCCATCCCCTCGAGAAGACTGCTTCCATTCCTTGTTGCCTGTACGCCTGACGACTTGATTTAATTTCAACATATCTTGTGATTGCTTGAAAACTGATGACTGATGCTCTCAAACCCGACACAATGATTGCAAAAAATAAAATACTTTTAAAATAACTCAATTATATATAAAAATAATAATAATAATCGGACAACAAAATTATTGACTATGTAAAGAAATATTCTTGTGGCCTTCTTTTTTTCTTTTGAAAAATGGGGATAATAATATTTGTTTTTGGTACAAATTCGCTCATACCTCACAAATACTGCCAAAACGTGGAGAATTACACACGGTCCCTTAAACACTGGAATAGCACACCAGCGCTGAAGCGGCCGGATTCAGAACTAGGAGAACTAGCGTATTCTAAAGCATTACACGGCAGGGGAAGCAATCCTGAAACAAAACTATCTCGTCATTTTATCATGGTATTTTGATCTTGTGCTATTTGCAGAAATATATCTGACCAATTTCATTTGCGTAAGTTGAAAGAGAAAACAAAAATTGACGCTATGGCCATGGGTACCTTGAGAATAGATGAAACACTACTCACCCAGATTCGACGATACTTCGGCCAAAACCCGAATTTGAGGCCGGCTATCTTCCTTGTGGTCCATTGTTTCGTTATTTATGATTTGTACGGGAGAAAACAGTCTGGTACCCCAAATAAAAATGAACTGCATTCTACCTTCTTGAGATTTGTGAAGAGACAGTGGAGTTTCGTCGACACTGCAAATAGCACAACTCGAATTTCCTCACGACAGCACGTTAACCTCAGCGTCTGTGAACCACGTGATCTGGCACATGGAGCTGCCGTCTGCACATGTTCGCTCAACTGTTCGACTGTGTTAGTAGTGAGGAAAGAGACCATCTCAGTTTATTTTGGGTATGTAGACGAAAGTCATATTTCATGTTGCCGGCTGCCTTGAACTGGTTGAGCAATACGATACCCCCAAGGAGTTCATGGGTGGGCTGTCAAGACTGTTGCATTATAAGGCTCTACGGGAGGTCACGAATACTTCAAAACCCATCAAATCCTTTCCCTTCAAGAATCACGTGGACTTCGATTACAACGCACACAACGACAAGGCACAGCTTATCGTCACCGCGAACGCGAGTGTCGCACTGAGTCCTATCCTACAACAAATGCCGGGTTTCGATCTACAGACGTTCGCTGGTCCCACCGCCCACAAAGGCGAGATGCCGATGGATATGAAGTCGGGTATGTACGGACTCTACGTTTACTCGAACGTGGTGGACAACCATATCGTGGGCGATATCAACACACCTCTGTTACGGTTGGTCCCCATTGAAAAGACGTATGGAGATCAAGTCACCCACAGCTTCACCCACATGCTCTACTTGCCCGTACGACAAACCGACATCAACACTATCACGGTGGATATAAGAGATGACATGGGACGACCGGTGGCATTCGAACGTGGGAAAGTGGTGCTGACACTTCATTTTCGACAAGCACGTGCTCCCCACTTTGCATAATGAAGGTGCCTTACGAGTGCGATGCACGCAGCTATATGGACTATTATGCCCAACAGGCCGGGGGTGGCTTTCCGGTCTTTAGCGGTGCACGCATGCAACGAGGACATGGGCTGGGAAACATACTCGGCAGCATCGTCAAAACGTTCCTGCCCTTGGTGACGCGCGGGGTGAAAGCAATCGGCAAACAAGCGGTACGCAGTGGACTGCAAGTGGCCGGTGATGTCTTGGGGGGTACGGCACCCAAAGAAGCCTTGAAACGGCGGGCCAAAGAAGCGGGAGGCGTCTTGGTGGCCAAAGCACAACGCACCGTAGGGAATAAAAGAGCTGCCCCACCGAGACCACGCACCAGTCGACGACCGATCCCGCGACGACGCACATCCAAGAAGACCCGGGATATCTTTTCTTAAAACATGGCCTTAATCCACGCCGAGTCCTGCCCCTCCACCAACAGTGAATTTGATTTGCGGACCGTGCCGCCCACACAAACCAGTGTCGAACAAGGATTATGGGTGGAGCATCTCCCGCTCTCCAGCATCAACGAAACAGGGCCCATCGAGTTCACCATCAGTAATGCTGATACGGCCTATGTGGATTTAGCCCATACATACTTGTATGTGAAAGCCAAGGTGGTCAATGGGGCTGGCACCAGAATCATCCAAGCTGCAACGATGGGCCCGACAAATCTCTGGCTGCACTCGATGTTTCAACAGGTGGATATCTTTCTCAGCGACAAACTCATCAGTGACTCGACCAACACGTACCCTATCGAGCCTACATCGAGACACTGTTGTCCTATGGCCGAGAGGCTAAAAAATCTCAGCTGACAGCCGCTTTATTCTACCAGGACACACCCGAGCACATGGACACGGTGGACAATGTGGGATATAACAAAGGGAAGGCTTTCACTGCGAACAGTGCCTCGGTGGATCTCATGGGTCGACTGCACGCAGACATGTTCATGCAAGACCGGTACCTCTTGAACAAGATCGCCATCAAAATCCGACTGATACGGGCGCCTCCGACCTTCGCCTTGATGGCCACTGACGTAGAGGGGCATGCAGCTGAGTATAAGATTGTCATCCAAGACGCAGTCCTGTATGTCCGAAAAGTGAAACCGAATCCAGGCATTCAATTGGGACACATGAAAGCCTTGGAAACAAAACCAGCCCAGTACCCTATCCGACGTGTACAAACCAAAGTGTTCTCTGTGCCTGCTAGAAATATGAACGCCAACAAAGAAAATCTGTTCCTGGGGGGAACTACCCAAGCGATTGATCCTGGCCTGTGTGGAAAATACCAGTTTCAGTGGAACCTACCCAGAGAATCCGTTTGACTTTAAACATTTCGGCATCAATTTTGTGGCCCTGCATGTGAATGGAAAACAGGTCCCAGTCACGGCCTTAACACCGAACTTTGGGCGCAGGAATTTCATTCGAGCCTATCAGAGCCTGTTTACAGCCACCGGTCAAATCAACCAGGACGAAGGGAATTTGATCAGTCGGGAGGACTACGGGAACGGATACACGTTGTTCTGTTTCGATCTGACCCCCACCTTAGAGAACGACCATCAGCTGGCCCTGGCCAAGCAAGGCAATTTACGGTTGGAAATCCACTTTGCACGAGCCCTCGCGACCACCGTCAATGTGATCTGCTACGCCGAGTTTGACAACATTATTCAAGTGGACAAGGCGCGCAACGTCCTGTGTGACTTTTCCACCTAACATGGATACAGACCAGATAACCACCGTGCTGGAGAATGACCCAGAGACACGTATGGTCTTTCAAGGGGTGTTCGCCCGAGATGTGTTCCCATTAGACCATATGTATCCTGCTGCTTACGTTCTCAACACGGACCCGATGGATCGGCCCGGTGAACATTGGGTGGGCGTGTACTTGACAGAACAGCAGGGCGAATACTTTGACCCGTACGGCCTGCCACCCCTCCATCCCGATTTAACAGACTTCATGGATCAAGGCACAGAGACGTGGTGTTGGAACAGTCAAACGTTGCAAAGCCTGACCAGTAGCGTGTGCGGACAATATTGCTTGTTTTACCTGTACCATCGATGCCGGGGAAGACCCTTATCTACCATCGTACAGATGTTTGACGAGTACCCCAAGGCCGAAGACCGCGATGTACTCGTCTATGACTGGGCCGCCCATCATTTCAATGTACAAGCCCCGTTCTGGGCTTGAATTCTTTCAATGTACACACGCCCGCTGTTCTGGGCTTAAGTTTAAAAGCCCCCCTGTTCTGGGCTTCAGTTTACAAGCCCCCTGTTCTGGGCTTCAGTTCTTTCAATGTACAAGCCCCTTGTTCTGGGCTTCAGCTTTCACGTGGTTGTTCTCACGTTGTTGTTGTTACTGAATAAAAAACAAAATGAGATCTCACCAAAAAATCCTGTCTTGTGTGTTTTCTATATGAGCATGTCCACGAATAGCCAATAAGTGGACTAGAATGGAGCCAAAGGTAACCCATCCATGTCCAGAAAACATTACCCGGGTGTACAAGGAACCCGGATGTAGGCGCGGACGTAGGCGAAAGCATCCGAGTACCCGGATGTAGGCGCAAACGTGTACCTAGTACCCGTCCATTGGTTCTTTTATCGATCGCTCATTGACTCTTTTTCTCGACCGCTGATTGGTCCAAATGGAACTGCCCATCCTTTCCACATTAATTTACAATCCCCTTTTTGGGGGTTCAAGCTCTGACTATCGATGCCGCAACATTGTCTCCTCCGAACCTTGCCGAAAGGGAGACCATGGACCTTTTGACCTGGATGTGACCTTTGACCTTTTGACCCGACATGCATCCGCGCACTGCCGGTGATGCCTCGCACTTCCGGAGAAACCCCGCGCGCGCTGCGGCCGGATAACCCGCGCGCGCGCGCTGGGGAGCCGGGCCGGGAAAACCCCCCGGAGGTTGAACATCCGGACGTCTAAGGGGAACATTGGAACTCTTCTGGGTTTGGAGGTGAAACGCGAAATTGACGTCACAACCCACGTGACCTGCGCAGCAGAATGGAAACCAAACCCTAGTCTAACCCTCTCACATAGGCTTCACATGGATACCTCACTCGATCCCATCGGCTCATTAGGGGCTCACTTACATCCGAAAAAACGTCTATTTCCATACCCTTTGTCCACTGCGCATGCGCAAAGTGACGACATTTCAACCCCGCACTCACCCCATCAGATGCCCCCTCACATAGGCTTCACATTGATACCTCACTCGATCCCATCGGCCCACTAGTGGCTCCCCTAGATCCCAAAACGTCTATTTCCATACACTTTGTCTATTGCGCATGCGCAGAATGACGATATTTCAACCCCACATCCATCCCATCGGTTGCCCCCTCACATAGGCTTCACATTGATACCTCACTCGACCCCATTGGCAGAACATCCAAGTGTGTGGTAGTGTCAAGGGATCTTGTCAAAAAATTAATTAGTTCAGCAAACTATTACAGGTAAATATTCTTGCCTCAGATATCATACAAGGTGGTCTCGCGGATAAACCATGTTAACTCCAAACGTTTCAGGAGTTCTGATTTTACTTTGGTAAACTGATGCCACCCGATTCTTCGACAGTCTCACTTTACTGCTCATGAAATTGGTCAAATTTGATCGAAAAGAATTAATATTGTGTCTGATAAAGATAACCCAGTGATAATACTATACTTGATTGGTTCACGTTATTCAGGTATCCAAAGGCCAAGATGAAGACAATATAAAGTCCAAGGTAAAGAACAGACATATAACATTTTCCAAAAACTGACATATAAAACCGGGAGTCTATCAGTAATTGAGACGCAGTACATGAACGCTATTCTCTAGTATATCACACTTTCAAGCATTACAAGAGGAAAACACAGGGAGTTCTGGAATTTACAAGGTGTGGAAGTATGACCTGGTGGAAATACCTGGTTCTTGTAAAACTGCAATCCCTCAACGGTCAATCTGCAATTCTATGACAGCGGCAAGTCCAGACGGAACCTTCAGGACGTCAACTAGTGTCTTCCTTAGTGTTATTATAAGATCACCTTGATAAGTATAGACCAAACATACCCATCGTATAATTCTATATTCTAAAACATTCCCATGCTTCTGCTAACCACCCGAGTTCCCCGCTAGCTCAGTCTCATTTCCATGAAGTCTTTCTGTCTTTCACCATGACCGCATTTTCCCGGGATTATGGCCAGAGAAAACAGGGAACAGCTTCTGTCATTGGCCAATATTCATCCTCGCACACATTCTCGTGTATCCGGGGCGTTTCACGTGTTTACTTGTGAGATTACTGGTACATGTAACACTAATTTCCATCCCAAAAGTGCAATTCCAGGCCATCAGGAATGACCACATTGCTGCAACGCAATTTGAATAAAATTTTGTCACAATGTCACATATGCAGACCCCTCTGGTATATTACTCTAAATATAGGGACCGTTTACGATGTCGTAAAGTAAACGAGAGAGAAGGCCCCAGAGATATAGGTCTAAATAAGATGTGCCGTTAGGGCCATCTGTAGTTTCCTTCGTGGATATATATCTTCCACTGCGTCATTTATATAACGATTACCCACAGCAAGATAGTCTATATAGCATTTGGTGAATAAGAAGGAATGGGCTTCAAAATTGTCTGTTTTTGAAAGCGTTTGAATATAGTCGTATTCATAAAAGAACAGATATAGGTCAGCCAAAAGGGGTGCACAATTAGTACCCACTTACCGATATGCTAATGGTATATTGTATTGCCAAATTTCACACAAATATTATTAATGGGAAATTCAAGCAACTTTATAAAAGAAGAAACACTCCATGAATGGTCAGGTATGCAGTAGGGCTAAAGAATGAGGGTTGAGATCGCTTTCCTTCCTTGTAGCGATAGCATTGTGAGATTACATTGTGTGCCTTTGATAGGATCTACCTGATCATTTTAGAAGGGTGCCGTCCAGGGAGGAGAGGAGTCCTTTTTACCCCCATGAAGGCACGGAAATCTTCCATCCTCAGCAGAGGTGGTTTAGGAAACCATGAAGTGCCGTTTGATTTGAATTCATTACTTGTACGCGACCCAGATAGTTTTGTGTCGGGTGGCCTTCATGGTAATATTAGTGAACGGAATAGCGACCTATCATAAGATCATATGGATAAGCATATAGCGGCAACTGTTAAGCTTTGGCTAATGCATGGTGTTGATGTTGCAACACTTTTCAGGCCCGTTAAGGTCAATTTTAAGGATAAATCTTATAATAGTCCAATCCCACCTGCAGCTTATTTTCCCAATTCTCCCTCTTGTGAACAACACGCAGAGTTTGTAGTGAGCGAGCTTACATAGAAAATACGGAATGGTTCTGTTAGAGTCTGGAGAAGGGTAGGACAGTGTCCCTTGTCAAAGCTTATCATGCCATTGGGAGTTGAGACATGCAAGCCACGATTGTTTTATGATGCCCGCGTTCTTAATTGGTGGACCAATGATTCATCTTTCAGATTAGATACATTGAGGTATGTCCATATAATGATAGATGTAGATGCCAGGTTGGCTAATAAAGATGAGAAATCGGGTTACGATCACATAAAACTCAAGGAAGACTCGCAGACATATTTTGGGATTCAATTTGAGGGCTGGATTATGTCTTACACAATGTTGCCATTTGGTCGTCGTATATTTATCAAACGGTAGGTATGGTGGTAACGTCTTACTTGAGGTCACTTAGAATAGTTACCACTCAGTATATAGATGACCCGCCGACTGATCGTTCAGAATATTGAAGATTGGGCTAGTGTCGATAACCAGTTTGTAGATCAAGAAGCCTTAAGAACGGTTTATGCTGTGGTGGAAATTCTCACTAGGTTAGGATATACATTCTCCTTCAATAAGAGGCACTTGATACCGGTATTGTGTCAGAAGTTTTTGGGGTTCATCGTTGACTCTCACAGACTGGCATACATTCTCCCGGTTGACAAAAAGAACAAATTTACACGGTTCAGGGAGCATATTCTTTCTTGTAAGTATAAAGATGTTCGAGCGTTGCAGCGGTTTTTCGGGAAATGTGTGTCCATAGGTTTGGCAGTCCCGGCATCCCCCTTGTACTGTAGAGCAATTAACGCGGCTATTTCTGTCTGTTTAGAGAATAGTAGGAATGTTTTAGTGGTTGGGGACCTCAGAGACGAGATAGCTTACTGGAGATTTCTTGATGACCGGGAAGGCTATGCTCTTTGGCGACAAGACCACCATAGGCAGATATTATTGGCCACAGATGCATCTTCCTTTAGATATGGGGTGGCTATCTTCTCCGGCAGTTGTAAAGGCCTGACTTTTGGTGATTTCTGGGGGATGGGGACCAGCGACCTATTCATGTTAAGGAGGCGGATGCACTCTTGAAAGCCTTGCAGTCATTAGATCCAACTATAAAAGACACTAGATTAGACATTCTCACATACAGTATGGCAGTTTTGTCTGTGTGGAACAATCACGGTGGTAGGGATGAGAGCTTGAATGATGTGATGAAGAATATTTTCCAGTTATTACTTCGACTGAACATAGACCTTCACCTTAAGTATGTGCCATCAGGTGACGCCTTCGTGATTTCTGACTTTCTCTGATTGCATGTTATCCCAACAGGCATGGGAACACGTAGATCACAGGCCCGAAAAACAAGAGATTGAGGGTGGAGGGGTGGGGGAGTGGTATTAGGGTGAAGTGTCGAAATATGGGGTCTCTATATATAACCCCATGCTTTATATAAATAAACATAAAGGTGTGAAACGGACTTTGGATGAATCGAGAAATAAACGGTTTACCGCCAAACAAAATACATCAGCATATTCTACAAGTATCACTTTATATACTCCCGTCGTCAAATCAGTAAATTTGTGCAATTTTTTTACCTTTGCCGGGCGATTCAAAATCCAACGTAACTGTCCGTCCATCTAGGAACAGTTAGATTATGGCGGGCTTCGTTCTCAATTCTGATTGGTCAGTCGCGACAGCTGATCAGTGCGTGACCTCTCTTGCCGAAGGCGTGTCGCTACTGATCAATCAGAATTGAGAACGAAGCCCGCCATAATCTAACTGTTCCTAGATGGACGGACAGTTACGTTAGGATTTTGAATCGCCCGGCAAAGGTAAAAAATTGCACAAATTTACTAATTTGACGACGGGAATATATAAAGTGATACTTGTAGAATATGCTGATGTATTTTGTTTGACGAAACCGTTTATTTCGATTCACCCAAAGTCCGTTTCTTCACACCTTTATGTTTATTTATATAAAAGCATAGGGGTTATATATAGAGACCTCTGCATATTTTGACACTTCACCCTAACACCCCCAACTCTCTGGTTTTGCGGGCCTGTGACGTAGATGAAGTGCATGGCCCACATGATTTTGGCCTTATGTCGCTTGATTCTAATGTTATGAGAAGGCGAGGGGTGGTACTGAAGCATTATACCCCTTGGCATACACCAGAATGTGAAGGTGCGAATTTGTTTGCACAGGATTTGTTTGGGATAGATAACCCATATATCTTTCCCCCTTTTCAATGATTCTCCCAGTCCTGTGTTTCTTGAGAGAGCAGAGCTTTAGCATGTGCACGCTGGTGGCCCCAGTCCAAAAACCTATTCCACCATGGTGGCCTATGATGCAGAGGTGTTGTTGGGTGAAGCTGAAAAAACTTATGTGCTAAGAGCTCCCATAAAGCATGGTTATGTGAGTAGTGCTTTTTCCTTGAAATGGGGCATGGTTGCATTTAAACTCCCTTTTTGCTAGGATGATCATTGCTTATGTTCCTCTGGACCTCGAGGGTAATGATAGAAGATTGCGGGAGCTGAACCGACGGGAAGCGATGTTATCGGTTGTGAAAAAACGAGAAAGTTTAATAGAGACGTTTTGGGCTAGATTACCCCATAAATCCACTATTCAACCTTGTGGTCCAGAGGACATTAGGAGATTTTTGGTTTGAAAAGATGGGAAGGAAAAAGACAAAAAATCATTTAACATGATGTGGCAATCTAGGTGGGAGGCAAAAGCGTGAATGAGATTATTTGCAGGAACAGTTGAGAATATCATCCGTCAGTTGATTACCATTTTTCAAAATCACGGTGGAGGTAAATCTTGGAGTATTGCAACAATTAGTGGGAATTCTGCATCTTCCACAAGAATAGGTCAGCATTTGAAATTATTACGCGAGGAGCAAGCTAAAGCACACATATTACCAAAACAAGCCAACTGAAATCTATAGATTCGTATATCCACAACAGTGACATATCGTTGGTTTAACACAGGAAAGAAAGAGGGTTCCAGATGGCAGTGGTCTCATGTTTAATCACACTTTTGGGAAGTCCATGCGAGGAGGAGATGGGAAAAGTAACAAGTTTGTCATAAAGAGGTGTCCTGACTTTCTGTGATGTCCAGTGGTAGCTCTTGATCATTATGTCTCGTTGGCTTGTGGGGGTGGATTTAACCAAGGGATTCTAATTCAGGCTGGTGTCTGAAGCTGGGAGGGTGTTGGGTCAGTCTATCTCTTATTCAGTTGTTTACGAGCGTATCCAAAC
>JAVTVY010046313.1:0-21882 GCA_036873755.1 Hanleya hanleyi | reverse complement strand
ACGTGCTTAATTCAATATGGCCACCATCAGCCATACTGGATTTCATTGGATTTTAAGCAGTTTGATCTTGTCCGGACAATAACTGGAGTACGATTCAACTGATCTACTTCAAACTTGGGGTGTGTCTTGACATTGGTGAGAGGACGGTTGGGATTGTTTTTCAGCAATGTTCGTAATCCAATATGGCCGCTGTCAGTCATATTGGATTGTAAGCAGTTGGATCTTGTCCGGACAATAACTCGAACGATTCAACCGATCTACTTCATACCTGGGGAGTGCCTTGACATTGTTGAGAGGAGGATTAGGATCGTTTTTCCAGGATGTGCTTAATCCAATATGGCCACCATCAGCCATACTGGATTTCATTGGATTTTAAGCAGTTTGATCTTGTTCGGACAATAGCTAGAGTACTATTCAACGGATCTACTTCAAACTTGGGGAGTCCCTTGACCTTGGTAAGATCCCGGTTAGAATTGTGTTTCATGAACGAGCATAATCCAATTTGGCTGCCATCTACGAGCGATATTGGATTATGTTGCATTTTAAGCAGTTGCATCTTGTCTCGACAGCAACTCTAGAATAATTCAACTGATCGACTTCAAACTTGCAATTTGGCTTGACATGGTGAGAGGACAGTTGTCATTGCTTTTTCAGTTACCTGTGTAATCCAAGATGGCCACCATCAGTCATCTTAGATTTTCAGCATTTAGATATTGTCTGGACAATAACTCTAGAACGATTCAACCAATCTACTTCAAACTTGGGGAGTGCATGGACATTGGTGAAAGGAAAGTTGGTATTATGTTTTATTGATGTGCATAATCCAATATGGGTGCCATCCGCTGTATTAGATTATGTTAAGCTCATCAGCAATATCTCCATATTCGAATCATACTCTTCTTCAATCATGATATGAGATATCATCGACCAAAAAAAATCGACCATAGAGGGCCATGGCCCCCGCAGCAGCAGCGCCAGTTATGGTGGATGTAATCCACCATAACTGGTGCTGCTAGCGGGGGACATGGACCTCTATGGTCGATTTTTTTGTTCCTTTTTTTGTTAGCGCCAGTGCATCCATTCCCGTATAGTGTATTTGCTGTGATGCTCCCGCACATGGTTTTATTCTCGACTCGGCCATTTGACATTCACTCATTGGCTGACGTTGGTCTCGCTGGGGCCTATCGAATCGCGGAGGAACTCATTCGCTCTGCGGCCAGTCCAAAATGGCAGCCAAACAATTTTCGCAACCTGTAACCATCTCGGTCATCTATACGTGGTAAGACTGACCCTGGGATCGTGTGTATCCATGTTCAGCCTACTTTCGGCAACTGCAAGAGGGAATTTCCAGAAATCATTACCACGTGACTTCGTCAGCCAATCAGCTAAAGTCTACCGATGTAACCCCAACGTAAATCGCCATTTTCGAGTCATGTGATGTCCTACTTGTTCAAAATTATAGATCTACCACACCTCTTGTGTGATACGAAAGTTATTCATAGACCTATATATTTTGTAAGCCCAGGCAATATCTGTTTCTGAAGTGGTATGAAAACCTGTAATATATCAGATTTCTCGAGTCTGTTCTCCGCCGGATGAAGGCCGAACAGAATCCGGTAAAATACTGAATATCGCTCCGCAATAATGGAGACACACGATTCGCAAGCCATCTTATGGATGGCGAAGTGTACGCAAATGCAATTTTCGCTGTCAAAGTTGGGCAAGTAGGAGTAAACCTTGGAGAAGTAAATTTGCACACCCACCTCTCGACAGGACAGGTGATCTAAAGATCTAAGGTCGATCCCTGAAGACTAATCACTCTCGCTCTCCATCACTTGCCTAACTTTTCCTCCAGAAGAGTTATTCATCACTCTCCTGGAAAATGAAAATGTATTCGAATCGAGAGTATTACTGACAAGAGTGAACCACTCTCGCAATACAAAACTCAGGCATAATGAATCTAGGAGAGTGACCAATAGCGCTCGCAAAATTTACACATATAAGTGACTAGATTGTTTGAAAACTCACTATCTGATCGGAAAGGAATGCTTTCTCCCGACAACTCCTTTCTCTTCATCTCTCGTCTCTCATTACGGAAGACCTTCATGCCTCTGGCGAGTTCCCTGAAGTCGAGTTCATCATTACTGTCCTTGTCTAGAGCCAAAATCAGATCGTCAATCAGCTCGTCAGAAAGCGGCACATTGTGCTGAAATAACAGATTATATAGTTCTTGTAAATTTTTACATGCACCAGTACCCAGTAAATGATCTCATTATTCAGCAAACGATCTCATTACTCAGTAAACGATCTCATTATTCAGTAAATGATCTCATTATTCAGTAAATGATCTCATTACTCAGCAAACGATTTCGATGTCATCAGCTATCTCCAGGACTTTAGATTACACTAATTTTGGCTCTATTCAGCGCGGTAAAATTTTTAAGGCAGGAAAATGCGCTCAAATTAGTGAAAATATTCAAAGTGCTTGAATTCTGGCAAAATAGGTAGGCTTTGAGTCAAATATGAAGCTTGTACAGTAATTTCTCTAATAATTCTCATAGAAAATCTAGATTTTAAAGCAAATAAACTAACAGAAAAGGCTAAAAATATATGGAAACTTTGATCTAACAACATACATGTAGTTTATCACATAATCTATCATTTTAACAGGAGACAATTGCCAGTTTTCTTGACAATTTCTTTCAATGAACGTTGGAAGGCTAAGATTTTCTGTTTGAATTATTAGAGAAATTACCGTAATTGATGAGGAATCTCCATGAAAATAACTGAACAATGCTCTCTAACATGTCTAATTTGGGCACAATTATATATTTAACATCTTATCTAAGGTGTAATCTAAAGCCCTGATCTCATTCAGTAAATGATCTCATTATTCAGTAAATGATCTCATTATTCAGTAAATGATCTCATTATTCAGCCTAATAAAATCCAATCACTCCCAAATATTTGGACAGAATTGTATCACCACCCTATTAGGCAGCTTCTTGAAACTGGGGCATACTAGGAACTGGCATAAGGCATTCCAAACAGAGAGGCATGGTGTGCTGTGTTGGAACTCCTAGGAACTCCATGGCATACATTTTGGAACTCGGCAGACAAAGGATGGCTATATGCCATACCATGAGGGGAATGGCATATGCCATTTCAATTGGAACTCTAATCCATCCAGATCAGAACACTAAACTGGGCACGGTGTATATCATTAGGATACTCAGCATATGCCATTACTATTAAGGAACTCGGGTCCTAATTTCAAGAAGCTCCTTAAAATCAAGGAAATATCTAGATATAAAAATATATCTGCATGATTTTTATATACCAGCCAACCATTTGGCGGTGCTCAATTCCATCCATCTGTCAATTTTGCCAGCTCACTATTCTAATAAATCCTATAACCGATTTCATGCTGTGAAATTGCACTTCCGATAAAACATGTTGGAGAAGGATGATAGTATTTTGTTCCTGGTCAAGCCTTGAAAAAAGTGGTGCGGTTACCTAGCTTTTTCAAGTGGTCAGTGGTGTATGTCCCAGCATTTTAAAGTGTTCGGGTGACCCGGCGTTTTAAAGTGGTGAGGTGACAAAGTTTTTAAAAGTGGTGCAGTGACCCAGCTTTTGAAAGTGGTGTGGTGACCCAGTTTTTATACGCCCGCCAGAAAGGCGGACGTATTATGTGATGGCGGTTTCCGTCCGTCCATGCGTCCGGACGCCGTGTCCAGTCTATATCTGGAACAGTTTTCTATTTACAGTTCCAATTTTTGGTGAGTGGATACCCTACGGGGAGACGATGTGTCGCGTACAAAAATGAAAGTCGCGGTCAGAGGTCAAAGGTCACTGGCCTGAAAAACAGGAAATCAGTGAAGTGTTCATGTCTGGTCTATATCTCTGGATGTTTTCTATCCACAGTTGCAATTTTTTGTGAATGGATACATCAGGTGGAGACGATGGTCGCGTACCGAAATTCAGGTCGAGGTCAGAGGTCAAAGGTCACTGTTGCCTAAAAATCAGGAAATCATTGATCATTGATAGTTTTCTATCTACAGTTCTAATTTTTGGCGAGTGGATGCCCTAGGGGGAAACGATGTGTTGCATGCCAAATGTAGGTCGAGGTCAGAGGTCAAAGGTCAGTGTGAATGAAAAATCAGGAACTCATTATAAATTTCTAATTTTTTGTGAGTGGATTCAATAGAGGGAAATGAAGTGTTGCATATCAAAATATAGGTCAAGGTCGAAGGTCAAAGATCATTGTGACCCAAAAATCAGGAAATTATTAAAAATAACATTTTTTTTGGTGTCAGTAGATACATTAGGTGGACTCAATGTGTCACATATTAAAATGTAGGTCAAAGTCAAATGTCGAGGTCACTGTGACCCCAAAATCATGAAATTGTTAAAAATCATGATTTTTTTAGTCCATTGAGAAATCAAGGTCACTGTGACCCCAAAACTGGAAATTGTTAAAAATCTTGATTTTTTTGTGTCCATTGAGAAATTACGGGGAGATGGTTTGTCATGTACCAAAATTTAGGTCAAGATCAATAGTCAAGGTCACTGTGACTCCAGAATCATGAAATCTTTGAAAATTACTTTTTTTTTGTGTCAGTAGATACATTACAGGGACATGAAATGTAGGTCAAGGCCAAATATCAAGGTCATGGTGACCCCCAAAATCATGAAATTCATAAAAATCATGATTTTTTTGTGTCCATTGATACATTGACGGAAGACGATGTGTCGTGCACCAAAGTTTAGGTCAAAATCAAAGGTCAAGGTCACTGTGACCCCAAAATCAGGAAATCATTCAGTCACATTTTCATACGCCTGTCGAAGACGAGGTCATGTAATGCGATGTTGCGTTCTGTCCATTCAGCCATTAACATTTGTTGTCCATGCGATAACTCTAGTTTCAAGGTATGGATTGGTATCAGATACCTTACTCGCATGGCGAAGAGGAGCCATACATCAATTTGTCAAATGTCAAGGTCACAGTCCCCCAGAATTGAATCAAGTTTAGCTGACTATATGTGTTAGGTTGGAATATTCAGAGTTCTCTCCCCTACATGTATTATGGTATTTGTCCTGTGGAGTTGTCTCCTGTGTTTGAAACAGCTACATTTAGTTAAACTGTTGTGAAAAAACCCCCATACATTTACTAATTTAACGTGGATAGGGGTCCTTTATGAACTTCATACCTGTTTATCAACTCAAGAACAAAGGTTTACTTCATCACTTTCTTCTTCCTTCATGAAAAATTCTCTCGCCTGAAAGAAATCCATTTGCAGGAAAAGTACTATTTTCTTGTGTTTGACTATTGTCGATTTCATTGTGGGATATGTGAGCTCTCGGTTCTTGCTCCAAGGTCACCTAGTTTCTAAGAGTTAAGCTCATTTTAGTTTATCATTCAATTTTAGATGTGATATGTTACATTCTCAGAAGCACAAAATTGTAGACCTTTTTCTGGATTGCTAGCTACCAATTGGAGTCAAGGCGATTAAACAACCTTGAAATTTGGACCAATGTAATTCCAGATACACGGGCGTATATTGAAGCCCTTTGGGCTCTTGTTTAAAGTGGTGCAGTGATCCAGCTTTTCAAAGTGGTGAAGTGACCCAGCTTTTTTATTTAAAGTCATGTAGTGACCCAGTTTTTTAAAGTGGTGCAGAGACCAAGCTTTTTATACGCCCGCCAAAAGGCGGACGTATTATGTGATGGCGGTTTCCGTCCGTCCGTCTGTCCGTCCCTCATGTCCGGTCTATATCTGGGACAGTTTTCTATCTACAGTTCTAATTTTTGGTGAGTGGATACCCTATGGGGAGACGATGTGTCGCATACCAAAATGAAGATCAAGGTCAGAGGTCAAAGGTCACTGGCCTAAAAAACAGGAAATCACTGAAGTGTTCGTGTCCGGTCTATATCTGTTAACGTTTTCTATCCACAGTTGCAATTTTTTGTGAGTGGATACGCTAGGTGGAGACGATGTGTCGCGTACCAAAATTGAGGTCGCGGTCAGAGGTCAAAGGTCACTGTTGCCTAACATCAGGAAATCATTGATCATTGACAGTTTTCTATCTACAGTTTTAATTTTTGGTGAATGGATGCCCTAGGGGGGAACGATGTGTTACATACGAAATGTAGGTCGAGGTCAGAGGTCAAAGGTCAGTGTGACGGAAAAATCAGGAAATCATTTAAAATTTCTAATTTTTTGTGAGTGGATTCAATAGGGGGAAATGAGGTGTCGCATACCAAAATATAGGTCAAGGTCGAAGGTCAAAGGTCACTGACCCAAAAATCAGGAAATTATTAAAAATAATATTTCTTTGTGTGAGTAGATACATTAGGGGGACACAATGTGTCACATATCTAAATGTAGGTCAAGGTCAAAGGTCAAGGTCACTGTTACCCCAAAATCATGAAATTGTAAAAAATCATGATTTTTTAAGTCCATTGAGAAATTACGGGTAGCCGTTTTGTCATGTACCAAAATCTAGATCCAGGTCAATAGTCAAGATCACTGTGACACCAGAATCAAGGTCAAAGGTCAGTGTGACCTAAAAATCAGGAAATCATTAAAAATTACTAATATTTGGTGAGTGGATTCAATAGGGGGAAATGAAGTGTCGCATACCAAAAATTAGGTCAAGGTCAAAGGTCACTGTGACCCCAAAATCAGGAAATTATTAAAAATAACCTTTTTTCTGTGTCAGTAGATACATTAGGGGGACATGATGTGTCACATACCACAATGTAGATCAAAGGTCAAGGTCACTGTGACCCCAAAATCGTTAAATTGTTAAAAATCATGATGTTTTGTGTCCATTGAGAAATTACGGGGAGATGGTTTGTCATGTACCAAAATTTAGGTCAAGGTCAATAGTCAAGGTCACTGTGACTCCAGAATCAAGAAATCTTTGAAAATTACTTTGTTTTGTGTCCGTAGATTCATTGAGGGACATGATGTGTCACATATCAAAATGTAGGTCCAGGCCGAACGTCAAGGTCACTGTGACCCCCAAATCATGAAATTCATAAAAATCATGATTTTTTTGTGTCCATTGATACATTGACGGAAGACGAAGTGTTGTGTACCAAAATTTAGGTCAAGGTCAAAGGTCAAGGTAACTGTGACCCCAAAATCAGGAAATCACATTTTCATATGCATGTCGAAGACGAGGTCATGTAATGCGATGTTGCTTCTGTCCATTCATCCATTAACATTTGTTGTCCATGCGATATCTCTGGTTTCAAGGTATGGAATGGTACCAAACTTTGAGTATACCTTACTCGCATGGCAAAGAGGAGCCATACATTTTGAGATCAATTTGTCCAAGGTCAAAACTGAATCAAGTGTAGCTGACCATATGTGTTAGGTTGGAATATTCTCTCCCCTACATGTATATGGCAGTCATCCTGTAGAGTTATCTCCCATATTTGAAAAAGCTACATTTAGTTAAACTGTTGTGAAATAAAAACCATACATTTAGTAATTTAACGGGGAGAGGGGTCCTTTATGAACTTCATACCTCTTTATTAACTCAATATCTTGTCTGAAAGAAATCCATTTGCAGGAAAACTACTATTTTCTTGTGTTTGACTATTGTCGATTTCAGTCTGGGATATGTGAGCTCTCGGCTCTTGCTTCAAGGTCAACTAGTTACCAAGAGTTAAGCTCGTTTTAGTTTATCATTCAGTATAAGATGTTATATATGTTACATTCTCTGAAGCACAAAATTGTAGGCTAGCTACCAATTGGAATCAAGGCTATCAAACAACCTTGAAATTTGGACCAATGTAATTCCAGATACACAGGCGTATATTGAAGCCCCTTGGGCTCTTGTTAAAGTGGTGTGGTGACCCAGTTTTTTAAAGTGGTGCAGTGACCCAGCTTTTTAAAGTGGTGCAGTGACCCAGCTTTTTAAAGTGGTGGGGGGTGACCCAATTTTTTAAAGTGGTGCAGTGAACCAGCTTTTTAAGAAAAAAGGCTTTTTATTTAAAGTCATGTAGTGACCCAGTTTTTTAAAGTGGTGCAGAGATCCAGCTTTTTAAAGTTGTTTGGTGACCCAGCTTTTTAAAGTGGTAGGGTGACTCAGCTTTTTAAAGTTGTGCAGGGACCCAGCTTTTTAAAGTGGTGCAGTGAACCAGCTTTTTAAGAAAAATGAAAGGGTTAATTGACACTTGGTTCAAAACAAGTCTGCGTTGACCAGGAACAAAAGAATTGTTATTGCCTAATTTAGCCAGTGCAGCACCCAATTTGATATTTCTCTTACCATTTTCATAGCAATCTTAAACTCCTCTCTAGATATGGTCCAGTTTTTGTCTTTGTCCACCGAAGCAAAGAGGTCGAGGAGCCTAATCTGATGATCCTGTATAAACTGGTCCAGTAGTCGGAGTGCCAGGGGTGATGGCATGTTCACTAGAGGCACAGGAGCTGTCGGATCAGGATCAAGGTGCTTCTCCACTTTCGGTTTCGGTTTCAGCTTCGGAGGTCGACTCTCTTCGATCAGCTTGTTGAGCACTCTTCTTTCGAGTGGGGTTTTCTCAGTTTTACTTTGCAGGTATCCCTTGTTGAGCCCCATACCGTTCAGGTCTGATCGTAGTTTTTTCCGGTCGTTGATCCACTTTTGGTATTCATCCACTTTCGCCGCTTCTATCCTCGCGGCCACCACGCAGTCCGGTGGAGGTGGAGAAAGGGCGACCAACTCTTGTTTAGCTTTCATCTCCGTGTTCAGTATTGGTGGGAGGGGTGGGTCAATCTTGTCTGCGTACAGGCCCAGACGGTGTTTCATGGGGGTCTCCATCGGAGGAGCGTTGATGATGCGCTTTCTGCTGAGAGGACCCCCGAATATCTTCACAGCCGCCTTGTAGTGCCGGATGTGGGAGAGGTTTCGCTGTGGGAACATTTCCAGCCTCTTGTTCTCCGGGATGTGGTCAAAGTTGTATGGATCAAATAACCTATGCAGGTCAAAGCTGATATCCATGTTGGTAAGATCCGGGTTACGCAGGTTATACGGAGGCATGGTTGCAGATTTTGTTGCCCAAGCCTGGTGTGTCTAAATACTTGAAATCTGCTCTTTTAAAAATTTTATCAAGTTATTTTCCTGCATATTCTCCACAGGAATACATCCATGTGTATTTAATGCTTCAATTCTTGGCACTTTACAAGAGCTCTGCAAATTTCAACTGTTCTATGTACCTCTGGATCTGTTATGCTTCAAGGGTCCATACCTGTAAAACACAGAAAACCGTGATTATTAAATTGGCCGACAAAGACTGATCAGTACTCACTAAGACCATATGAATTTCTTTCTTTTCCGTAAGGGGGCAGGTAGCAGTTCTATAATTTTTTTCTCTATATGACATTTCCAGTGCTACCATCTTATACATGGTGCAGCAAAAGTTGCTTCAGCTTGTTTCTATTGCTACATGTATGGTGAAGTACTAATGACGTACGCAGGACTCTTAAGGATGTCCACTGCTGGTAAATCAATTAACGTATTGAATAATGTGTGTTGTTGTATTCATAATTGTGCATTATGAGAAAAAACAAAGAAAAACATATAGGTTGGTGTGCATTTTTTAGCTGTAGGCAACATTAATTTAAGTGGACTGACCCATGCTCCATTTGATACCCCAGAAAACTTAGGGAATAGCCCTAGTTTTGAAGTACTGTACATGTACATTCAAATTGGATGGATGTTGCTGTGCAAAATCCTCAGCTAGAAGGCCTTTAAAGGAATCCCTATCTCTTAACCTAGGGAAGGGAGATAACTCAATACAAAAAAAAGGCAAAATGACCGCCAAAGCCAAAAATCTCCAGCGGACATCCTTAATCCACTAGTGTTTGTACTTCCATGGAAGATGATTGTATGAGGTACGAATAATAAACAGATTGTGAGAGGTTCATATAATTAGGATAAAACAGTTTTGTGTACATGTATTCGGAATTAACTATATCAAAGTGACAGTGAATTCAAGAGTGGCTACATTTACAGCCAAATCGGTAAGGCCCCAACCTCAAAACCAGAGCCATCCGACCCTGTGCTCCCTGCTAATCTTTGGGACGGAGTTCAGCCGTATGTAATTTGAACACTGGATAGCATACGAAACCATGCAGAATTCAGAACACAATATGGGCAGCTCTTTGGAGATCATGCCGATGTCAAAGACATTACGTAACGTCTGAGAGATGACATGCTCTTGATGCATTGTTTCGAAACAGTTTAATTTCTGACGTCATGATGCTGGCAATGAAGATGATTAATGACACGTTACATAATGGGGTTCGCCAACCCGAACTGACGCCAGGTGGCTAGGTGTACCAAGACGTAAATGGCACATGTCCATGTCATTTTTCTGGATGTCACAAACATTGACAAAGGCAATTAATGTCATAATTAATGTAACGACGTTATAATTGTTCGTTAATTCATGACGCAACGTCTTCTTTACCAATTTGGAGCACTAGCGCCGCCTAGTGTGGCTGGCGATCAATGTTCCCATTGAACTGGATATGTTCCAATGAAACCGGAAGAATACATGTGAACAAACTTTTCAATTATGGGACCCAAATTGTGAAAAGTTCATCCCAGGGTTTCGTTTCATTTGTCACATTTCATGAGGTTATCTATATATATTTACAATCCTTGATGCTTTGGTGATTCGTATTACTGATGATACAACATACGCCGATCACAGCCGCTTGTGACGCCATGTTTAGAAAACCCCTTTCATTTGTCACATCTCTTGAGGTTATTTGGGGATTTCAGACGTCATAAAGTCTGAAACAAGGCTACAACAAGGACTGCTAACCTGTGATACAGGTATAACGCAAGTGTTAATTGGTCAATTTGAGCTACCGAGACCGAAACAACCAACCACAGGTGTTTCTCATAACGCTGTCAATAAGCTGGTGATATCGGCTTTCTGGCGAATTTTTTAGTAACAGGAGCCGCTCACACCGGCGTGTCGTAGTCAAACACATTTAAACACTATACATGTAAAATGGTTGATTTTTTAATTTTTTTTTATCATTTGTAGTCCAAATTATTAGATTTTAAGCAGTTTTCTGACAAAAAGTGTCTGAAATTCTGAGATGAGAGTGAAACAGGACACAGCTGAAAATACCTCACTGTCAGTTTCAGACCAGAGTTAGGTTTTAGAAATAAAACTTGCAGGAAAAAAAAAACAGAAATCAGATAAAAGGCTGAAATTTCTCGTCCCAGAAAATTTGATATCGAACAATATGTTATCTATGGAATATAAAAGTCAGTTGTGAACCACATAACCGCACGTGAGAACTAGTTTGCAAATGCCTGCATGTGCACATCAATCAACACCCAGTTTTCGTCACCGCCTCACATGTTTCAAACTTCTAAAAATAAAATATTTCCCTTGTATCGCAGACTTTTCCGATTTCTTCGCAACTAGTATAATTATACGAAGGAACACGATACCTTCACACATTGGCAGTTGATGACTGTGGCAAACATAAGAAGCGGGGTCCACAAAGTTTACGGAGCCAACCGTTTCTCGTTTTGATTTTTGACCACCATCTTGTTGCTATCGTAAACAACTGACAACGGGAGACAACTCGAGAAAATTCACGTACCGGTCGATCGAACTGAACATCATGTGCTACAAAGTCGAGTGTAAAACCTGTGGGAAGCCTACTTGGGCAGGTAAAGTTGAATTCAGACAAGCCATGTGGTGTAAACCCTTTTTAAGTTTTATAGTTGGCCCACAGGCGCCGGCCCTAATCATGTAATTTAATAAAAACGAAATGTCCATATGAAAAATTATGTTGTTGTAAACACGGCATGACAAAATGCTTCAATGCCCTACCCCCTGCCCTGGGGCAAAACATTTTAGTGAATCTCCACCTAACCTCAACCAAATACAATCCCAAGGTAAAAGAAATATTAACTGAACCCCAACATAAACAGAACTGAAAACGTGTGAATGCCTCACTCAATGGGGCGTTAACATGGTCATGTGAATCCCCCACCAAAGACCGACCCTGGCCCGAGGTTGGGAGAAAGGGGGGGGTTTCGTTTGACTCCTAAGAACAGGGGCCTCAGCCACAGTGGCTTGGTTTGCACTGGGTGACATATTCAATGACGTTGATAGGCCATTTCCATGAAAATGTACAAATAAATGAACGTTAACGACTTTTTTTTTTTACATTTGGTTCATTTTTACCCCTCAGCCCATAGGTCTGCGGGGTCTTGTCATTGCCATGTACGTACGTCCGTCAACAGGTGTTCTTGTCCACTGAATATCTGCAGATCTATGAAGTCTGGCCCGACCAAACTTTGGTGAGAGCTTGCTGTATGGTGACTGATGAAATGATTAGATTTTCAGATAGCTATGATGATTTTATGATTTTCAATTATTTTTTATTGTTTAATGATGCTCACCTTGTGCACTGCCATTTATGCCCATCGGGAACCCTTGATTGTATGTTGCATTGTGACTTTTTGAGGGTTCCCTAATTCCAATAAGCTCTGTGTAGCGGTCCATTTGAGATTCAGACCATCTGAAGATATGCCCATCAGGAAACCTTGGTTGTATGTTGCTTTCCGACTCTTGAGGGATCCCGGATTCCAAGAAGCCGTGTGTAGCGGTCCATTCGAGATCCAGACCATCTGAGATATGCCCATTGGGAACCCTTGGTGATCCTCCACGGTTTCGTAGTAATGACCCCGGTTTAATTTTATAACGATAGACTGCCCGTGTTCTGCTACATCGTAATTCTTGTTGTCTTCTTAATAGCTTATAGTACCATCCTATTCAGCATTATCAACGGTGCAAATGTGCATGTACAAGTCGATGGCTGGCTTCGTCTACATGCTAATCGGGATCATGAAACTCGTAAATTTTGTCCTGCCTCTCTTATGTCCCTTGGGTGTGCCTAAAAATCAGGACTCATTTACAGGAAGAAAATCCGACAAAAAAACGGGCAGGTTGACCCCTGCTTTTTTTTTTGCCTTTTTTAATGGAGATCAGATCAGGGAATGTGAAGAAGAAGTTTAATTGAAATCGCTCTTACAGATTTTTCTGGAAATTGAGCCGAATTTGACCATTTTTCGAAATTTTAACGGGTTTTCTAGGAAAAATGAAGCAAACTTGGAAGAGAATGTTCAAGATTCATTTTTCTATAACATAGGTGTGCTAGATCTTAAAATAATAGTTTATTCATGCTCTTTTAGAAAATATATACATATAATTGATTTGGGTTGAAGATTTTACGACAATTGGTGGCCGAAAAATGGACCCATAGTCTATTCGATGCCAAATGGAAGAATCCCTGGAGTGCACCTCTTGGTTGTATGTTGCATTGTGACTTGTGAAGGTTCCTGGATTCCAGGGAGCCCCATGTTGCGGTCCATTCGAGATTCAGACCATCTGAGAATGGTTATCATTGGATGGAACCTCGAGGCCTTATATTAATTCACAAAACTTGTTACTGCAGGCTCTGGTAGTTTAACTAGAGGTTCCGCTTGGACCCTTGGGTTGCCGCTCCAGCATGAAGCCTATGCTGGTTGGGGTTTTTTAAGCAAAAACATACGTCTCGAGTGGGCACATTGCCTTGAGTGAGCACATTATTTAAGGGAAAATGCTATAACGTGAATGTAGCAATAAGTATCCTAAACAAAGCTGCGCATCTAAAAATATTAATTGCAAAGAGGCAATTTTCATTGTTGCAGTAGCCCAGTTAGGATTTATATAGCAATAGTAGTCCTGTACATACAAGTAACAAAGATTGACATCAGAAACAGATGGATGCACGCAATCAAATCAAAACCTAATCAGATGAGGAGGCCATCACGATGAAGCTTCCATCCATGTTCGGGGAAATTCCGTCCCGTTCTCAAGATATCTTGTCTATCTCAAGGACAAGGTCTATACATGTACAAGTAGACAGATGGATGAACACCAAACACTCGCACACACCAAAACATAATCAGATGCGGAGGCCATTCCAATAAAGATCCCATCTCGACTGTTTCATTCTGAGCAGTCAACTGTTGCAATTATTTGTTACCAATACAACAATGTTTTTATTATACGCCCATCAAATTTTGACGGGACGTATTATGGTATGGCGTCATCTGTCCATCCGTCAACTTTCTCTTTCGTCAACGCAACTCGTCCTAGAGTTTTCAATGGATTCTTTTGATATTTGGTGTATGTGATCGGTACCATGTGTAGATGTGCACAAACTTTTTTTGGCCCGATTCGGTTTTTTCTTGCGTTACTCCCCTTGATTTGGTCTGAAATCCTTGTATTTGGCGCCTACTGTCTTCGTCAATGCAACTCGTCCCAGAGTTTTCAATGGATTCTTCTGAAATTTGATACACATGATCAGTACCATGTGTAGATGTGCACAAAACTTTTTTGGCCCAATTCAACGTTTTTGTTGAGTTACTCCCCTTGATTTTGGTCTGAAATCTTTGTATTTGGCACCTACCGTCTTCGTGAATGCAACTCGTCCCAGATTTTTCAATTGATTCTTCTGAAATTTGGTACATGTACACATGATCAGTATCATGTGCAGATGCGCATGAACTTTTTTCGAACCAATTCAACGTTCAGATCTATTCTCTTGAGTTACCCCCTTGATGTTAGTCTGGAATCCTTTTATTTGGCACCTACGGTCCTTGTGAACGAAACTCATCCCAGGGGTTTCATTGCATTCTTTTGAAATTAGGTACACATGATTGGTACCATGTGCACAAACTTTTTTCGAGTTGATTCGACAGTTTCTCGAGTTACTCCCCTTGATTTTGGTCTGAAATCTTTTACATGTATTTGCCACCTACTGTCCTCGTGAATGCAACTTGTTTCAGACTTTTTGATGTATTCTTTTGAAATTTGGTAGGCTACATATGATCAGTATCATGTGCACAAACTGTTTTTGAGCCGATTCAATGTTTTCTTCAGTTACTCCCCTTGATTTTGGTATGAAATCCTTGTATTTGGCACATACTTTTATTTCAACCCCATTCGACATTTTCTTGAGTTATTCCCCTTGATTTTATCTGAAATCCTTTTATTTCGCACCCACTGTCCTCATGAATGCAACACTTTCCTGCGTTTTCTGTGAGTTCTTTTGAAATTTGGTACAAACACTCAGTGCCACGTGTACAATTGTGCAGGATCTTTTTTTGAAGGTTTCATTTTATTTTGCACCTACTGTCCTTGTGAATGCAACTCGTTCCTGCTCCTACAAAAACCGCTCCAGGCCCTTACGTAACCCCCCCGACCTGATCTCCAAACCTGCTTTCACCACTTGATACAACAATAATGGCTTATACATGTACAGTATTATGACAATTGCAACAATACAAACATACAGTCCAGGTATGTTCATTTGTATTGTTAAGCTTTGTCTATAACAACATTCAGGAGATAAAATTGTTGTTTATCGAATGTATTTTTTTACAGGCATATTTTGGGTTCAATTGAACGGGACATGTTATTGTACCTTGGAAATTATTTAACACTAGGTCAGGATAGCCTATTTCTTGCCTGACCCAGATAAATTTTGAGCCTGTTTGCGTACCTCGAGCTTATGCCCCCTCCCCCCAAATAATAATGATAATGGTGGGCATATGTCAATCAATATCATCGCGTTATGCAACGGGAGTCTATTATATGTATGGTACATGTATATCACGCAAACCATATCCTACATGACCAAAAAAAAAATCGAGCAGAGGGGTCAGCGCACCTTTTAGGGGCTTGCAATTCATGAACATAATCAGACTGCATGCTGGTATTAGATATACTTGTATGTCTTTTTATGTTGCCGCCATCTGGTCAGTGCGGCGCCATAATGCGGTCTTTTATATACACCTTAGGGTAAATGGAGTCTATGATACCCCTAGCTGACTTAAAGGTGACCTGAAAAGCTTTCCAATGTTCTGTTAAAATGTCATAAAACAAGAACTTCAAAAGTTGTTACAAATATGTGTGGTAAAAGTTCTGTGGGTTATTGTTTTATTTTGGGTATATGAGAAGTCAAAACTTATTCCACCAGCCAGAACTTTTGAAAACGTCATCGCTTGCCTCCCGTTGTTTTTGGAATGTCATGACGTTATAGTGGTCCTCGCTCATTCATCCGACGTAGCATGACATTTAAATAAAACTTGAATGAAGGAGACCACTATAACGTCATAATGTTCTACAAACCAAGAGAGACAAGCGATGCAAGTTTTCAAGACGGATTTATAACAGGATAACTTAAATATTGTTATTACTACAATTTTGCAAAATATATTTGCCCCAAAAACGCATAAAAGTTATCTCACATAATTAAGACAGGATGTATATAAGCAACATTTTAGGTAAAATTAAAAGCTTTGCAGTTCACCTTTAAAGTGGATTAGTCCTATGAAAATCTATTCATGAACATTGGGGGAAAACCTCGGATATTTGTAGATCTAGAATATAGATCCACATTGTCACTGTAGCTCAAACAAATTAATGTTTTTACTTGGCATGGTGCGATAGTTTTTACCCCTCGGCCATTTTGGCCTCGGGGTATTGTCGTCGCCATGTACGTCCGTCCGTACGTCCATCCGTTACCGCATTTTAGGCAAAACCGCTTGAGACACAACCACCAAATTTTCAACACTTATTTATATAGTGCCAAGTCAGACGCCTATCGAAAATGGCTTCCTTCGGCCCATATTTTACAGAGTTCTGCCCCTTTACAGATTTTTTAATTTCTATTTCTGTCCTATATGCCTGAATGTAACCAACTATATCTGCAGAACTGTGTTCAGTATAGCTACTATATTTTGGAAACTTGTTTATATTGTATTCTACAAGCCAACAAAGGATTACTCGCCTCGGCTTATGGAGTTATGCCCCTTTCGGATGTAATAATCTTCGATTTTGTTAGTTGTAGCTGAATGTAAAAGTTATATCTGCAGATCTGTGTTCGGTACAGCTTATTCGTCTTGGTTCTTATTTCACAGAGTGCTAAGTCAGACGCCAATCGAAAGTGGCGCCCCTCGGCCCATACTTTACAGAGTTATGCCCCTTTACAGATATATTAATTTCTATTTCTGTCCTATATCCCTGAATGTACCCAACTATATCTGCAGAACTGTGTTCGATATAGCTACTATATTTTGGAAACTTATTTATATTCCTGTATTCTACAAGCCAACAAAGGATTACTCGCCTCAGCTTATGGAGTTATGCCCCTTTCGGATGTAATAATCTCCGATTTTGCTATCTGTAGTTGAATGTACAAGTTATATCTGCAGATCCGTGTTCGGTACAGCTTATTCGTCTCAGTTCTTATTTTACAGTAGTGCTAAGTCAGATGCCTATCGAAAGTGGCTCCCCTCGGCCCATACTTTACAGAGTTATGCCCCTTTACTGATATATTAATTTCTATTTCTGTCCTATATGCCTGAATGTAACCAACTATATCTACAGAACTGTGTTCGGTATAGCTACTATATTTTGGAAACTTATTGTTGTATTCTACCAGCCAACAAAGTTACAGAGTTATGCCCCTTTACTGATATATTAATTTCTATTTCTGTCCTATATGCCTGAATGTAACCAACTATATCTACAGAACTGTGTTCGGTATAGCTACTATATTTTGGAAACTTATTGTTGTATTCTACCAGCCAACAAAGGATTACTTGCCTTTGCTTATGGAGTTATGCCCCTTTCGGATGTAATAATCTCCGATTTTGTTATCTGTAGCTGAATGTACAAGTTATATCTGCAGTTCGGTACAGCTTATTTGTCTCGATTCTTATTTTACAGAGTGCTAAGTCAGACGCCTGTTGAAAGTGGCACCCCTCGACCCATATTTTACAAAGTTATGCCCCTTTACACATATATAATTTTCCTATTTCTGTCTTATATGCCTGAATGTAACCAACTACCGGTATATCTTAATCATCCCAAATAGAACTATCTCTTCCCCAATTCACACTACACATGGGTCTCGATCTCTTGGGGAAAGCCGAGGGGTTTTGATTAGATCAATCTCATGTTCTAAACTACCCTATTTCTTCTAATTTTTAGAACAGCATTTTTAAACTTTGAAGCAGAAGAAAAAAAACCCATCTTTTTTCAACTGAGGCTAAATACTGTGTCATGGATAGGTTTTTTATCCCAAGAACTGAAAAGACAGATGGTGAAATTTGTAGAATCTTAGCAGAATTTCTGTCTGCAGATGCCTGAAGTTAACTTTTTCCGCCTGAATAAATTAGAAGAAATACGGTACCACCCATCATCATGATCATTGTTAGATTTTCTGGGTTCAAGTTAATCGAGGATATTGATATATTTATCAGGTTGTGGCCAACACATTGAACAATGTTTGAAGGATGTGCCAGTGGAAGAAAGATGCAAGTGTAAAGAGACAGAGAAGAAATAGGGGCATCCCACATGCCATCTATGCCGGATTAGAATGTGTACAGATTTCGCCAGTCCTATTTTCCAAGATGATATCAACAGAAACCGTACCAACAGAAAATAATGTGCATCCATTGACTGAAAATCAATTCCACTCTCTGAACGGCGTCCACTTGCATTGGGAATGAGGCTGTGTGTTTAAGTTTCAGAGAAGTCGTGCTGAAGGTTGGGATGTGCCCCGATAACTGAATTCAAAACTGAAAGTGACATGTGGCGAGACAGCACCCGTTTCAAAGTCACCAACATCCTAAACGGCCAAATGTGCATGGGTTATAATCTCAAAATCGCCAGTAGACGGCGATCGATATTTCAATCCCGTCTTGCCAGTGTTCGAGTATAGCAGCTGTTCGCCTTGATAAAAGGATGCGTCTCATGAATGCGGCTATGCCCACGCTATTAAAACATTAAATAAAACTGTCCACTTAACTTCATTTAACCAATGGATAAGGAGTTTGAATTCAGCCTAGTGCATCCATAGAGATAATAAGACTGTTTCAGGCAGAGGGATCCTCCACAAATTCTCAAATAACAGCACCAGAAAGATCTGTTCTTCATATTCAGATTTAACATTTATTTTCCTGTTCTGACTCGGTCATATCTTCGACCAGGATTTATAATCTACTTAAGGATACTCATGTACAGTCCATCTTACCAAACTTTTATTTTCTTCTATCATTTTGCAAGAGCATTGATCAATTTTTGAATCATTCCCTGGTTTTCTTTTTAATACATTATAAATGACCCTTAGATGCTCATATATTTCCCAGCACCCGAGAGCCCCATTTTTGCAAATTAAAAAAAAAATAATAAAACGTTTTTTTTTTCCTGGTAAATATTGTGCTTTGTTTTGTGAATATTTTTCTTATGATGAAAATTTGTGCTTTGATTTTTTTTGAAGGGGTCAAATTTCGGCCCCGAATCGCCACTAGATGAAACCGATGACTTGCTTGTATGCCAATGACTTGCCAACTTGCTAACTGTGCATTTATCTGGAGTGTTTTAGCACAGTTGTGTGAAGTGTTCATTTGGGAGATTCTATTTCATAAGTCGGGTGAGGAAAAGAACGTCTGCTTTCATACAAGTCACAATAGAATACAACAAACAAATAAATTAAAAGATGGAATTCCTTCTCAAGTTTAACTATTGCTTCCATTGCAAAATTGATTAATAAAGCGACACAAATAGACCTATATCCACATAGTCCCAGACTCCGCAGAATCACTCCCCATTTGAGAGACCACATAAAGTCGCCCAGTGATATTGGTATGATGCCAATCGAGACGGGAGCATCGTGCCAATATCAGTGGACGACTTTTTCCAATAAAGGGGAGAAAGGATGTCAAAGTGCGTCAACGTTTACCATATTTTTTCAACCTTTCATTATAATTTTTGTTGAGAATCAATTGGAACAGTGCAATAGAACAGAAATAAGGTTTTCATAGGCATGCTCCATGGTTATTTTACATACAGTTACTTTGGAAAGGTTATAAATTTTAGTGTGCAGGCTTCGCCCTTGCCCTTACATATAAACTTTCTCAAACTAATCGTGCGTAAAATGACCATTGAGCACGCCTATGAAAACATGATTTCTTAATTTTAAAACACTTGTCAATAACATCGAGCTAACCGTGCAATTATTGCACGTTTTAGCACGGTTACATGAAATCAACACTCGTTAAGTGCAGGTGTTCATTGGGAGATTCCATTTCGGATGAGGAAAGGGACGTCTGCTTTCATACAAGTAACAATCGAATAAAACAAACAAATAAATACAAGATGAAATTTCTTTCTCAAGTTTAACTGTTTCCATCGTGAAATTGAATAACAAAGCGACACAAATAGATATATTTCACGTAATTTCCACACAGCTGACAGTATCACTTGCCATTTGAGAGACCCCATGAACTCCTCCACCGACATTGGCACAATGCCAACCGAGACGGGAGCAGCAGTGGACAAGTTTTTTCAAGACAGGGAGAGAAAGATTGTCCAAGTTTAAAATATGTTTTCAACTGTTTGGGTAGTGCAATAGAATAGAAATAATGTTTTCATAGGTGTGCTCAATGGTTATTTTACGCACAGTTAGTGTGGGAAAGTTTATATTTTAGGGCAAGGGCGACCATTGATCATGCCTATGAAAACCTGATTTCTCAATTATTACATACATTCTGTATAATTGGCAATACATTTAACAACATCAGTTCAACATCAGTTTTTCCTGTTTGTAAAATCTAGGAGAGCTGTTGATCACCTGGATTTTGGTTTGCCCGAGTAATGCGAGAGTGATCACTCTCTCCAATGCGTTGGCAGTTTTGGGGAGAGTGATCAAAAACTCTCCTGAAGAAACAGAGTTCAATTGAACCCAAGATACGCCCTTAAGGATACCGAGCCCTCCTGCAGACACTTGTACATATCCTCCATAATTTGTCTTTACACAGCTGAAAGTATGCCTTATCGCTATGGTAACGTATATATTTGTTGAAAGCACATTTCTTAAGGATTCCAAATGTATAAATGTGTTCACTGTAAATCTGTAGGTTTTGAAGATATTCGAATTAAAACGAAATAATTTAGAAATCTGAGCTTTTTCCAAATGGCTATTTTCAAAAAGATATTCAAGTTATCTTGACTTACATCATCATTTTCTGTAGAAGATAACTCCAACAGGAGATCTGTGTATCCGTTTTGTCAGTTTTGGTCTAGTTCTTATTCTACCGACTATCAAGTCAACTTCAAAGTTTAAAACTGTGAATTGCTAAATTTTGCGAAGAAATATTCCATTAAATGTCAATAGACTGAGAACTAGATCAAAATTGATAAAACTGAGACACTGATTTCCTTTTGAAGTTGTCTTCTACAGGAGTGAGTGAATAGAATTTAACGTCGCTTTCAACACTATTTCAGACCGTATATCACGACGAACCAACTAAGCACCACCCAGCCCAGTTGTGTTCCTGGTACTTCAAAGAAGAAATCTTTGAAGCAGGATGGAACCAGACAACCTCCATCCACCCTATAAAACACTGAGGACAGCGCACAAGACACAGACAAGACGCTTACATGGTGCAATAAAGACAAGTGATATTACAGTGCTAGACATCACATTATCAAGTTCCTGTTGCTTCTCAGCAACATGCATTGAAGCAACAGGAACCTGAACCCACCCAACTACCCGCGTCTTCTACAAGAAATGATGATGTAAGTTAGGATAACTTGAATATTTTTTTGAGAATAGCCATTTAAATTAATTTTTTTTTAATCTTGTTATCTTTACAACCTACAGGTTTACAGTGAACAAACTTATATTTGGAATCCTTATGAAAAGCGCTTTCAACAAATGTATACATTACCATAGCTATGAGGCATACAATCAAGGGGCATAGCTGAGGGTAAAAAAAACGCTGGATCAGGTCG